>SDVV010024717.1:0-12539 GCA_016164225.1 Gammarus roeselii
TTGTGTGTGTGCGTGTGTTTGTATGTTTATGATTGTACGTATATATATAGTGATTGGCATGCGTTCAGACTATTTTTGAAGGCTTTTACTACTAGACAGTTGGTTTGATAACCTTGGTAAAACAATTTTCCTCAAGCGCTCAGCCTGTTCTCTGAATTGAGCAGCTCGGCTGCTCTGTAACTGATACGGAAGCTTCAGGATAAGTCATTGAAGATGAGGGTAAAATGTCGCGTTGATCAACTTCGAATAGCTTTTACTTCTAGACTGTTGGTTCGATCAACTAAGCTTATAAAATTTCATAAAGCGCTCTGTATGCTCTCTAGATTGAGCAGCTTGGATGCTCTCTAGCTCAGGAGGAAGCTTCAGGCAATGCCATTGAAGATGGGATAATATATCGTATTGACCAACTTAAGAGGCCTTTTACTGCTAGACTGTTAGTTTGATCAACTTGTGTTATCAAATTTCTCGAAGTGCTCTGCATGTTCTTTGGCTTGAGAAGCTTGGTTGCTCGGTAACCTATACGAAAGATTCAGGATAAGTCATTCTAGACCCTTAGTCGGATCAACTTAGGTTATAAAATTTCTCAAAGTGCTCTTTATCTTCTTTAAAATGAGCAGCTTGGATGCTCGCTAGCTCATACGGAAGCTTCACATAAAGTCATTGGAGATGGGGGCAAAATATCTTATTAACCAATTTTAAAAGCCTTTCACTCCTAGACAGCTGGTTCGATCAACTTGGGTTTTCAAATTTCTTGAAGCGCTTTGCATGCTCTATAAAATGAGCAGCTTTGTTGCACTCTAACCCATAAGGAAGCTTCAGGCTAAGTCATTGAAGATGGGGGTAGAATATTGCATTGACCAACTTGGAAGGCCTTTCACTTCTATATTGTTGGATTGATCAGCTTGTGATATAAAAATCCTGTAGCGCTCTGTACGCTCTTTAGAATGAGCAGCTTGGTTGATCTGTAACCCATACGCAAGCTTCATGCTTAGCCATTGAAGATGGGGGTAAAATAGTGTATAGACCAACTTTGTATGCCTTATACTCATAGACTATGAGGTAAATCAACTTGGGTTATAAAGTTTCCTTGAGCGCTCTGCATCTTCTTTAAAATGAGCAGCTTGGTTGCGCCCTAGCCCATACGGAAGCTTCAGGCTAAGCTATTGAAGATGAGGTTTAAATAACGTATGACCAGCTTTGAAAGACTGGATCTTCTAGACCCTTAGTCGAATCAACTTAGGTTACAAAATTTCTCAAAGTGCTCTTTATGTTCTTTAAAATGAGCAACTTGGATGCTCATTCACATAAAGTCATTGGAGATGGGGGCAAAATATCGTATTAACCAATTTTAAAAGCCTTTCACTTCTAGACAGCTGGTTCGATCAACTTGAGTTTTCAAATTTCTTGAAGCGCTTTGCATGCTCTATAAAATGAGCAGCTTTGTTGCACTGTACCCCATAAGGAAGCTCCAGGCAATGTCATTGATGATAGGGGTAGAATATTGCATTGACCAACTTTGAAGGCCTTTCACCTCTAGTTTCACAAAGCGCTCTGCATGCTCTTCAAAATGAGCAGCTTGGCTTGTCCCTAGCCCATACGGAAGCTCCCTGCTAAGCTATTGAAGATGGCGTCGAAATAGCTTTTTACCAGCTTTGAAAAATTGTATCTTCTAGACAATTGGTCGGATCAACTTGTGTTATCTAATTTCCTAAAGCGCTCTGCATGCTCTTTAATATGAGAAGATTGGTTGCTCTGTAACCTATACGGAAGCTTCAGCTAAGCAATTGAAGACGGGGGAAAAAAATATCTTATTGTCTAACTTAGAAGGCCTCTTACTTCCAGACCGTGAGTTACATACAAGCATTTTTGATGAGTTTATTCCGTTTTCACAAAATACATATGGAAAAACATACAAAATGAACAGTTCGCATATTGATACATTTTAATCTCAATTCAAGTCGTTTTGATTGTGCATTTCAAGATAAGTAGAAACCAGAGTACCTTCATGAGAGGTTCCAAGTCGTCCTAAGGTGTTTAGAATAATTCGATTTCACAACTCCTAGAATGTATCTCGCTCAAGTAATCACTGATCAGTATGTGTTGTGCTATACTGAGTAAGATAATGTTTGAATCAGTGAAATCGAGCATCATCTTCCAATTTTGTTCACGAAAAGGCATTTCGTGAATATTCCCACATCGGCAAGGCGTTGTAAATTGAGAAAAGTGAAAAACAGAGTTTATCTTGTTAGTTGTTCCACAGTATACGCAATAGTTAAATGTATTGGAAACTAATAATTATATATATAGGTATAAAAATTTGTCATTAAATAACACTGGATAGTGATATGGCATCTAGTTATTCATGTTAATAGCCAGAAACTGAAATTTAGGCTCGAAGCCGAACGATTGCCGTCATAAGGGTTTTCAAGTCGCCTAGAGGTGTTTAATGGAATAGTGTTACACGGCTCCTGGCAAGTATCTCGCCCAAGTAATCCCTGATCTGTATGTGTTGTGCTCTACTGAGTACGATAAAGTTTAAATCAATGAAATCGAGCACCATTTAGGAATTTTATTCACGAAAAGGAAGTTTTGTGAATATTCCTTTATCAGGCAAGCATTGCAAATTGAGAAAAGTGAAAACCAGAGTTTATCTGGTCAGTTGTTTCACTCTAAACGCATTGATTAAATGTATTGGACACTAATATTTATATTATTATTTATTTAAACTTGTAAACAAATAACACTGGATAGTGATATGGTATCTAGTTATTCATGGTAATAGCTAAAAACTGAAAAATAGGTTAGAAGCCGAACGACGAAGAAGGAGGGTGAGGGAGGAGCGGGACAGGGGGAAAGGGGTGGGTGACATGCACGATGTCCGTTAAAAGCGCATCCTACCTCACCACAGTGCCCCCCCCTCTGTCAACTGCCTCCACCGGTCATCTACATGCACTCAATTTGAAAGTTTTGAATATTGACACTCATTGGATCAACCCAACTTAAGCAAACTATAACCTACTCAAACCAACTGACTGGTACTTAGTTCGAATAAACCCAACTCATTCCAACTCAATCCCACTTGATCAAACTGAATCTAACTCAACGCAACTGATCTAAACTCAATCCCACTCAGTTCAGGAACTTGTTCAGGTCATCAACACTGATAACGTGTTATGTGTTGTACACCAGCTGCATGACAAATTCATCGATGTCGAGGAAAAGGGATGGGCCGCAGATGGCTCAAGTTTCTCAAATCGGACCTAAGTGGGGGTCAATAGACCCACCTGTTCAGGTGACATATACTGATGATGTGTTGTTTGCTGTACACCAGCTGCATGGCAAATTAATCGATATCGGGGAAAGAGGGATGGGCCGCAGATGACTCAAGTTTCTCAAATCAGACCTTAGGGGATGTCAATAGAACCACCTGTTCAGGTGACACATACTGATGACGTGTTGTTTGTTGTACACCAGCTGCACGGCAAAATAATCGGTATCGAGGGAAAAGGGATGGGCCGCAGATGGCTCAAATTTCTCAAATTGGACCTAAATGGGGGTCAATAGACCCACCTGATCAGGTGACACATACTGATGACGTGTTTTTTGTTGAAAACCAGCTGCATGGCAAATAAATCGATATCGGGGGAAAAGTGATGGGCCGCAGGTGGCTCAAGTTTCTCAAATCAGACCTGAGTGGATGTCAATAGACCCACCTGTTTAGGTGACACATACTGATGACGTTTTGTTTTGTTTTACACCAGCTGCATGGCAAATTAATCGATATCGGGGGAAAAGGGATGGGCTGCAGATGACTCAAATTTCTCAAATTGGTCTTGAATGGGCTTCAATAGATCCATCTGCTTAGGTGACACACACTGATGACGTGTTTTGTGTTGTACACCAGCTGCACGCCAAACTAATCGGTATCGGGGGAAAAGGGATGGGCCGCAGATGGCTCAAATTTCTCAAATTTGATCTAAGTGGGGATCAATAGAGCCACCTGTTCTGGTAACACATACTGAGGACGTGTTGTTTGTTGTACACCAGCTGCATGTCAAATTATTCGATATCGGGGGGGAAGGGATGGGCCGCAGATGGCTCAAATTTTTCAAATTAGACCTAATTGAATGTCAATAGACCCACCTGTTCAGGTGACACATACTGATGACGTTTTGTTTGTTGTACACCAGCTGCACGGAAAAATAATCGGTATCGGGGGAAAAGGAATGGGCCGCAGATAGCTCAAATTTCTGAAGTTGGATCTAAGTGGGGATCAATTGAGTCATCTGTTTAGGCGACATTTACTGATGACGTGTTGTTTGTTGTACACCAGCTGCATGGCAAATTAATCGATATCATGGGAAAAGGGATGGGCCGCAGATGGCTCAAGTTTCTCAAATTGGTGCTGAATGGGGCTCAATAGACCCACCTGTTCAGGTGACACATACTGATGACGTTTTATTGGTTTTACACCAGCTGCATGGCAAATTAATCGATATCGGGGGAAAAGGATGGGCCGCAGATGGCTCAAATTTATCAAATTGGACCTAAATGGGGGTCAATAGTCCCACCTGTTCAGGTGACACATACTGATGACGTTTTGTTTGTTGTACACCAGCTGCATGGCAAATTAATCGATATCGGGGGAAAAGGGATGGGCCGCAGATGGCTCAAATTCCTCAAATTGGTCCTGAATGGGGCTCAATAGATCCACCTGCTCAGGTGACACATACTGATGACGTTTTGTTTGTTGTACACCAGCTGCACGGCAAAATAATCGGTATCGGGGGAAAAGGGATGGGCCGCAGATGACTCAAATTTCTCAAATTGGACCTGAATGGAAGGCAATCGACCCATCTGTCCATGTGACACATACTGATGACGTGTTGTTTGTTGTGCACCAGCTGTATGACAAATTATTTGATATCGGGGAAAAAGGGATGGGCCGCAGATGGCTCAAAATTTTCTAATTGGACCTAATTGGATGTCAATAGACCTATCTGTTTAGGTTACACATAGTGATGACGTGTTGTTTGCTATACACCAGCCGCACGGAAAAATAATCGATATCGGAGGAAAAGGGATGGGCCGCAAATGGCTCAAATTTCTCAAATTGGACCTAAATAGGAGTCAATAGACCCACCTGTTCAGGTGCAACATACTGATGACGTTATTTTTGTTGTACACCAGCTGCATGGTGAATTAATCGATATCGGGGGGAAAGGGATGGGTCGCAGATGGTTCAAATTTCTCAAATTGGTCCTGATTGGGGGTCAATCGACCCATCTGTCCAGGTGACACATACTGATGACGTGTCGTGTGTTGTACATGAGTTGCACGGACAATTAATCGATATCGGGGGAAAGCGATCGGCCGCTGATGGTTCAAGTTTCCCAAACTGTACCTGATTGGTGGTCAATAGATCCCCCTGTTCAGGTGGTTGGGTGAGTCCCCAATCGATCCTCTCCTCTCCATTCCCATACTCCTCCTACCCTCATGACCGAAATCCACAGTTAATTTATTCACTTCTAACTCACGGGTCCGAAATCCACAGTTAAGGTACTCACGTCTAACCCCCAGGTCCAAAATCTACAGTTAATGTACTGGCTTCGGTAATGCGTAGCTAACCTCACCTAACCACCTAACATAATGAAAAACACATATGCTTATTTTGACGTGAAACGTCGAGAAAACAAGTTTTTCCCGAGGTCAAAAATCCACAGTTAAGGTACTCACATCTAACCCCCAGGTCCAAAATCTACAGTTAAGATACTGGCTTCTGTAATGCGTAGCTAACCTCACCTAACCACCTAACATAATGAAAAACTCATATGCTTATTTTGACGTGAAACGTCGAGAAAACATGTTATTTTCTGAGGTCAAAAATCCACAGTTAAGGTACTCACCTAATCACAGGAACGTATGACGTCATGTCGATCCTAACCTAACTAAAAACACATATGCTCATTTTGACGTGAAACGTCGAGAAAACGTGTTTTTTCCGAGGTCAAAAATCCACAGTTAAGGTACTCACGTCTAACACTCAGGTCCAAAATCCACAATTAAGATACTGGCTTGGGTAATGCGTAGCTAACCTCACCTAACCACCTAACATAATGAAAAACTCATATGCTTATTTTGACGTGAAACGTCGAGAAAACATGTTATTTTCTGAGGTCAAAAATCCATAGTTAAGGTACTCACCTAACCAAAGGAACGTATGACGTCATGTCGATCCTAACCTAACTAAAAACACATATGCTTATTTGACGTGTAACGTCGAGAAAACATGTTTATTTCTGAGGTCAAAAATCCACAGTTAAGGTACTCCCCTAACCACAGGAACGTATGACGTCATGTCGAACCTAACCTAATGAAAAACACGTATGCTTATTTTGACGTTAAACGTCGAGAAAACTGTTTTTTTTCCCAGGTCAGAAATCCACAGTTAAGGTACTCACGTCTAACCACCCCTAACCACTCTTCCTCCCCCCTCCCTCCTCGTGACGTCATGAACACGTCACAACCTGTAGGGTAAATGACGACAAGGACCCGGGTAATTTCCATGCAAAGGAGTGTTTCCTGGGGTGATTTTGGCCTGTCAGAAATCCACAGTTAAGGTTCTGGTCACGATTCGGTAGCTAAAACACCCATTATGTTAGCTACCAAGTGGTGTTAGCTAAGGCATGAGCTCGTACGAGTATGTAGACTGACAGCAAAATGCCAGGTGAGAAATCTACAATTAAGATACCCTAACCTAACCTAACCTAACCTAACCAAACCAAACCAAACCAAACCAAACCAAACCAAACCAAACCAAACCTAACCTAACCTAACCTAACCTAACCTAACCTAACCTAACCCAACCTAATTAGCGATTACACTATGACAAGAACGAGATCTCATTAGGAGGATCCCGAGGGAAATGGTGAAATACACGATGGGCCTAGCATTCATATTCTATGACCGCTTGTCAGCAAATGAGCTACGGTATGACACAAGAGTAACGAGTGTGAAAACTTCGAAATGCATAACATGAGGTTGCTCAATGAGCACATACGGACATAAATATACTGATCATAATGAGCACAATTTAGCCTGTAGAAAAGTATAATGAGAATGACTTATGAATCACTTGCGTTACATTCGACGGCAAGAATTAAATGTGGTGTAGTTATCAGAGTACCGAGGCGCTAGTAGGACATTAGTAGTAGAGGAAAGCATGTGCAGTAATTATAGTAGGGCAGATATAGTATAGGTAATTGTGATTGGCTGTTACATAATTGACAAATAAGGTAGAATTTGACGGCATCATATTTGTCGAAAAGGGCTTTTTTATTTCGTCCGGAACACATTCCCAACGTTCTGTGCAAGGCACTAATCAACAGCGCTTCATAACTGGAGTCGCCAAGGACAACAGCAAATTTGAACGCAATCACTGAGGGCTATAAAAGGAGCAACAGCAAATCATAAGATGGGTGGTCACAACAACGAGGGTCACCCGACCGACAATCGTTACCGAGATGGTAGTGCATTGCATTTATAATCTGCAGCGAAACAGAAATTCATAAGATAAGTGAATTCAAACGTTTTCGAATTGAGCAATCCTAATTTCAACATGTGAACTCGGAAATTTCAATAAATGAATGCAGCATGTATAGTTACGCCTGAGGAGAGCTGCCATTTGTGGAATTTTCATCACTTGCCACAAGTTTCCAGATAGTTGAACTAATTTGAAATCGTAATTTTAAAAATATTCTACGTATATCAAATATTCCAGCAGACTCGTGGTCAGTATGTAAAAATACACCACCATCTTCTACAATTGTTTCAAGAACTACACCTGAAATATCTGTTAGTTTTTGATAGCTCTGTTGCTTACGCTTCTATTTGCCTATGGCAACATGGTCGGCACGCAACCTGCACGCTTCTAGAGTTCAGCTCGCATGGTCTAGTTCCATTTGCAATGGTAAATCTTGTTGGGACAATTGTAGATGATGGTTACTGTATTTTTATTTATTGACCATGAGTCTGCTAAAACATATGATCGATCTTTTTTTTTCATATTTCGATTATAATCATGTTCAACAATCTGGAGATAGATTGGAATTCCGCCAATGACAGTTCTCCTTATGCGTAACAATGCATACCGCGTTCACTTATTGAGATTGCCGAGCTCACGTGTTGAGATTAGGATAGCTTAATTCGAATAAAATTGGGTTCACCAAGGTTATGAATTTCTGTTTGGGACTCGGCACACTGTATATTGTGTTAGCCTTTGCGATCGCAAGTTTCTGTGGGACGATCGTAAGTAAACGCAATGCCCTATCATCATCTCTGTAGCAAACGCCGATCGTGATCCTTGTTGTGTGGCTACCCATCATATGATTTGCTGTTTGCCTCTTTCTCAGCTTCTGGCCAGTTGAGTGCGTTCAAATTTAGTTTTTGTTGCGGCCCTAGTTATGAAGTGCTGTTGACAAGCAGATTAAATGGGAAGCGGAAGATACCAAAAAAGTTGGGAATTAGTAAAAAATGTCTTGAATGAAGGAAAATGCTTTATTCCACCAATGGGATGTCATCAAACTGTATCATATTTGTTAGCTAACAGTCCTTTTGGTTGAGTTAATATTGAATGGTTTCGTATGTCCTTATAGGTTTGAATCTGTAATCATCTTTTGAGTCATATTTGGTGGCAACATACAAAATAAAATGAAAATCCATATTCACGAGAAGACTCGCGGTATTCTGGCGAAGGTATGTCCAGAGAAAACACAGATTGGCGACTCATGGCACCTATCCTTGTGACATCAGAGCTTTGAGCCCTGTTGTTGTGCCCACCTAATTTATGATTTGCTGTTGGCTGATAGCTTATTTGATTTGATTTGAGCCTTATTTCCAGTAGAGCCTCAACGTGAGTCATAATAGGCTCCCCCGTAGGCTGATAGCTTATGTTGCACGCTCTCAGCAGCCTCTGAGTTCGGTAAACGTAGTACTTCTATTGTCAACTTTATTTGTACAATTTACGAGAAAAAAAGTATCTATATCGGATGGAGGGCTAAAGAAACATATGAGCAAAGTTCACAACTATTGACACCGTGCACGAGAATTGCTCCAAAGTACCTGTGTCAGTTTCCGAGGCAGTGGAAAGCTAAACTTGAGGAGCAACATCGCAACGTTCAAGAACACATGTGAGGGTGGCACTAAAGTTCAGATTGATTCAATAAGACTTGATTAAATAACTTTATCGATCACTTTACATCTTCGACGTTCCGAGTTTACCCTTACCTTAGCATTTATAAACCTGGAATTTTTAGAGCACAAAGGGTGAACTTTGCCGTGTTGCCTTGTCAACCCCAAATGCGATACAGTGAAATAATTTTGCAGTAGTTCACGGGTCACGCCCTCGACGTTCTATGCCTACACCCGCGGCATTACGGAAATAACACCAAAGATAGGCAATAATTATAAATTGAGTAACAAAAACAGTACATAATATTCAAAGTATTCATCCGGTACCCACCATTTGTAAAGTCGATGACGAAGTCCAGTAGGAGCTCCTCTTGCAGAAAGAACGACGTATATCAGCAAATACGTTTGCATATTCTTGTTTAAATGGTGCGGGTTCCTAACACGGACAATTTGAAGGACGAAACCCTACCAGAGTATGACAGATGCGGCCCTCCCTGCTTATGTTACATGGCACGTATCAGCACCCGGTGGAGACGTGCAGGAGCCTTCTCCAAATAAATAAAACAAAAGAATGATAACTCTGTCAAATATAATTGCTGAAATAGTGTGGGTTGAAACAAGGAGCAACATGAAATGTGCGACGGCTATTCTAAGGACATATTTAGTAGTTGTAGTGGCTTCTGTGTTACACCGGAGCCTCAACGCGGAGTTAATGAAACGCTCCTCCGTAGGGCACAGGACATACAGATTCCTACCCATATGACAATAATAATCGTTCGGGTTTATGTGCTGTCCATAACTACTTTCATCATCTACCGGTAGCATGCCAATTTTGGTAGCTCTGGTTGCACTCATGAAACGATGGATCTGGTTCCAATGTTGAGACACAATTTTCAGTCACCTTTATGGAAAAGTTATCAATCATATCAGCGCTACTCTGATCCTACATGCAAGGTGGATAATCTACACTATTGGTGCTTCCACCACAGATAAGTATTTTGAATTTGCGATACAGCAAATACTATGAGGGTTATGAGCGTCCCAAAAGGGCTGTTGGGGTAATAAGAAACGTTCCATTCGAAATGCTGCTGTACCTCGAACGCATATTGATTGTTTTGTCAACGTTACATCGTAGCCTTTAAGTGCAAACATACAGGATAATAATGCACACAACGTCATTCCACCAACATATGTACTTATTAGACTTGTCAACGTTTAGCAAACATTCAGTTATGATAAATGTAAGATGCAATAATAAATTAAAGTCCATAGACGTACATGGAGGTAGTGCTATTTATGTATCTTTTATTCCTCCTCAACATTTAGCTATATATCTATCATATATATATAATCACGAACATTAGGGTAGTGGGGCCCTAGACAGAAATACAATATATCATTTATGAAGTAACAGGGTGTTCGTTAAACCTCTTGTTGACGACGCGTCGTGACACTTTGACTCTCTAATTTATTGAAAGACCTGCGCAATCACTGACACAGTCTGTGTGATGGTGGTTGTAACCAGATAACAAGGCTGCCTGACTTAGAAAAGAAAAGTTTTAAACTCAATTTATTACGTTGAGAATTGTAATTTTGCCCACCATAATGTGGTGTAGTACGATCAAAACTTAACCTAATGCATGTAATCATTTAATGTTATTAATTCAGATGAGTTTGTTTAGTCTGTTTACACATTTACAAATATTTGTTACCATTTATACATACTTTATGCGAAGGCGATCCCTTCGCAGTACAACACATGGGGGGACTTTTATCGCCAAACTCTACAGTATGGGCGAGGAGTGCACAAAAGCTGTGGAGTAAAAAGGGAGTTTGGAAGAACATTTTCATAGATCTTTGCTGACACATTCCTCAAACTTACTCTAAATTCCTTTAAAGAAGAAAATGTACGCCAGGATAAAACTGTAAGCCCTAGCATTATATTAAATTATATTAAATAATTGGGTCTATCTCCACCTGGGCGCAGACGCGAGTCTTTGTGAACTCCCCCGTAGTAGGCGAAAATCATCTCTGATTGGTTTGCACTCTATTGTGTGCGCAAACGGTAACTCTACCAAAGAAAAAGTAGTTAAAAAATTTAATTGTGGTATATATGCAAGCTAGTACATGAGGGAATAATACCTTAATGAATACCAAGGATATATACGTGGCTATCTAAATAGATGATCGTTTCTGTGTTTTTAATAATATACCAAAGTACATTTGCACTGCTTTCTAATATTTACACTGCATCGTATAGGCCGGTATATCTACCGAAAACGATTAGCTTTTTCCGGTAGGAGAGGTCAGTGAGTAGGCGTAGTGATTTGATTTGGGCCTCATTAGTAGGCTTTGTGGATTGCAGGTGGATTTAATTAAAGTCGTCGAGCTGACGCGAGCGCGTTGCATTTCAACTGTAGGTGTTCCATGCTGATTGCCGCTTGACGACATTAAGGATTTGGTGACGCAAACGGTCTTACGTCTTCGTCCATTAGATGGTTGGAAATTATCCATGAGTGTCCTGTTCACAGGCAGTTGATGAATATTTGGTCACTCATGTTGAAAAACTTGGTTTTCTGTTCTCCAACTAGCGATTTAACCAAAACTTTTATTGCCACGTATCGTTTTATCAGGATGTTAAGAGAGTTAATGGACCCCAGTTCAGCTAGGTAATCTGCAAGGGTATTTTTCCTCATTCCCGTGTGACCGGGATCCAGCAGAAATCGACAGCTTGGCCTGCCTTGGCCATTGTACAGAGGTCGTGTTGATTCTTCGTTGAGCGGAGCGTGCTTAAGACAAAGTGTTGAGCTGAGTGAGCGAACACAGACTGGTTGCAAAAATGATGCATATGGAGAGGCGATTTGTTTTGATAATGAAATGGCTATTCGAGCGCGTACAGCAGCTCTGCAAGGAAATCCGACGCTTCTTGTGGATTTGATTTGATTTGATTTGGGCCTCATTTCCACCAGAGCCTCAACGTGAGTCATAATAGGCTCCCCCGTAGGGCGCGACCGTCGTTGATTTAGGTAAGTCCGCACGGCCTCGCGTGCGAAAATATTAGCTTTGTCAAGATGAAGTCACTACACATTTTAACTGTGGCATATTCGCGTACTAGCGCGTACGAGAGAGTATAGAGTTAATGCGTATCATCGTAAAATGAGTTGTTGTTTCTGTGCGTAATGAGGTGGAGGGACCACCTCATTTGCAAAGGTGTTAGAGGTTTAGACAGCTTCGTATAGTCCGGTGTGTTTTCCGAAAGCGATAAGCTTTTCACGGTAGGTTGGGTCAGTGAGTAGGCTTTGTAGGTTGCACGGGGGATCTAGGAACGCTCGTCGGGCTGCCGCGAGTGC
>SDVV010024718.1:2500-12539 GCA_016164225.1 Gammarus roeselii
TGTTGATTCTTACAAGATAGCTACTGTCAACTGTGCTTGAAAATAATTCAACCTTAGGTTTAGTTGTTGTTAGTTCATATGATTTGCCAATAGCTTCTTCTGGTTCATCATAGCCTAAAAATTATGAGGTTGGCAATGATGTAGAGTAGTCATTGGTCATCAAGCCTCATCTTAGTAGAAAAATTTGGATGCCAAACGATTATGTGTATGATGAACATCATTAGGTAGCTACAAAATTTGACTGAAACTTATGCTGTGGCTTACAGATAACAAAGCCTATGATGTACCAAACCAATGGTAATTCAAATTTATTTATTTGCCAGGTATCGTTTTTATTCCTGCACATGCTGAAGGGCACTCCATGGCACTTGCAAGACCAAGGCAGGGCGCGGCTTCTTACCGCGTGGGAACAAATAGACTATGGTCGGCAGCTCACCAGCACTCGTCGCCTGCTCACAGCGGTACCTGTTTTAATGTAAGCTGTCATAGTCCATACCAATCACATAATGTGCACAGTTGACATTGTTATACATAATGATGTCATGTAGCATTTGGAAGGATATCTAAACCAAATTTTGAAAGTGCATGTCCATCCTTCTTTTGTTGTGGCTTGACAGAAAGTAACCCATTTGCACAAGGTGCAAGATGAGTTGACAAGTTTTCAAAAATGGTCAAGTCTCTAGCCCCACTTGGCCAAATCTTTTTCTAACCTTACTTTTCAAAGATTGTTATAATTCAAAATCTATTTTGAGAACTTGTTAACAAAGATGGAGATGATTCCAAAGCTGTTGCCAAATTTTTTGGGATATTCAAAATGGATCACAAAATTGTCTGTACATATTCCTCATGACTCCTATTTCTTGCTGTCTGGAACATTCATACCTCGACCTACAGTTTCAAAATTATTCTATAATATAATACATCATTTAGAAGCTGCTGTGGAGCAGCTACTACAATCTAATATGAATTTATTTTTCAATATCAATCTTTGAAAAATTCTATTGCAATTTTCCAAAAATTTAAAATGTTCATTTTATCTCTAACTGTTTTTTGAAACCATCATTACATGCAATTAATAATTGAATATTTTTTGTTGAAAATTTGCAGTCTAAGCCAAGCACATATTGCTACACACACTTTTGTGTGTGACATCATTTAATTTTTTCTTGTAAAACATGAATTTTTCATAATCTTTGAAAAAAAAATTACAAACGTTCCTCTGTGTAGGAACTAAAACTTATTTGTACAAAATCAGTAATTTAAAATTCTTGTTGCATGCCCAGGATCTGGACCTGTCCTAAGTTTGTTTTTGGACAAAAACATTTTATAATTAATAAATTACATTGATGCTTCTTTCTCTTCTCTTAGTTCATGTAAAAAGTTTATCATTGATGGACCTGCCCAGTGCACTTTTTTTGTTTCTGACATTTATACAACAATGTTGACATTTTTGAAAATTTTAATTAGATTCTAAACGAAAAAAGTGATACAAAAATTGGTTCATAGATTTGGCTTCCTATTTATGCAAGACTGGCTCTGACATATTTTCCCATTAGAGGACCATTGCAAGCTGGCGAATTTCCTAGAATTAATACCAAATGTCATTATTATTGGGATATTGCAGTGTGATACAGAAAAATTTATTGGTTGCCAGCTACATCCAAAATGCAAAATCTTTTTTAGTGAAAATTGATGCTTGAGCAATAGTATCCCCACTCTTCTTTCACTTCTTTCAATGGAGACACTCGGCATGAGCACTCATACTTGTTGGTTTTCCCTAACTATAAATTAATCTATAAATTAATGTATGTGAAACTACAGTGATTGCCAATGATTTTAAGCAAAATGTGGTCATGAACTCTGTTGATTCATTGTTAATTGTGTGGGCTGAAATGGGCAGCAATGAGGTAAATGGCATACCTAGCATTTGTCGGTAGCTGGCAGTGAATTTGAAATTAAAAAATATCACTATAAAACCAATTCTCTTTTTCCTGTAATACAATATATGTACCTTGTTTGGAGAGCAACAAATGTATGTTCTAGAAAAAATCTGAGTGCAGTCTGCTCGTCATGTTGTTCTCCTTCTGGTTTAGGTTAGTTTCATAATGAAGCTAGCTATTTAGGATGTGATTCAACTCAGTCAACATTATTTTTGCTTATTTATTGCATCCAAATTGAATTTTAATTGCACTTTTTACTTTCCAGGTACATTTTGGCGTGCTTCTACACTAAATATCAATTCACACACTTTGTTATCAACTCAAGTAGCCTAGTTTTGATTCTTGTTCCAAAACTTCCTCAATTCCACCTGGTGCGGCTCTTTGGCATTAACAAATACTAATAACAGCACATCAAAAAAATCTTTATCTGTGACATTATTCAATTATGGAATGTTCTTCATGTAATATAAAAAGAATGTGGGGTTGGCATTGCTCTGCCAAGAACATTTCCCACTTGTGCTATAAATGTTGTTCTTTTCACTACCCACTACCATCCGTGATCATCTCTCACACGAAAAACATACTCGGCTTCCAGGGATCAGAGTGCTGAAAATGGCGTGCACTGCATCCAAGTGTATATGAAATGAATTGTTCTAGCTAACTGCACTAGTTAGGTTAGCTGAAAACTTCCCTCTACCAGCTGAGAAATAACAAGAGTGATCTTTGATTTAAATGGACTTTACTAATTAATGAAGTTTAGATTGGCGTTAAAGCTCTAAACAGAGGATACTTAGAACTCTAACTCCTATCTATATGGCCTGTGGAATGAATGTGGCATACATTGACATAAGAACATGTAATATTTTGTATTAGTGCGTTTTATAGCGACGTACTTGCCTCATGAACAATTTTTTATCAAGCTACTCTTAGTTGTTTTGTCTGGACCTTAGATTTACCAAAAAATTAAGATTGCATTTTCAATCAATGCATCAAAGAGTCTGGCACTGTTAAAATCAATCTATCTTGCTTCATTCACCTTGTGCCCAATTCTGGGTGCACAATACTGTAACTGAATTCATTTTTGGAATCATTTATCCAACTCAACACCGCAGAACTTGAACAAAGTAATGACAACTAATTTTAGTTACTTTAATATACTCAGCTATGCTTGTTGTGGCCCAATATGGAAGAGAGCCTCAGTATTGGTTGTAACTTGCAGTGAAAAGAGTCTACTACTCAACTCCCTCTCCCAATTTCCTATTAAAGCTATCGTGCAGGTGTAGTAATGCGTTTAGTAGCTAGCTACCTCTCTTACTAAATTGAGTCTTGAAAACTGTACACTTTGGCCATACTCTCATTGGTTCTTTGAAAAAGTGAGATAAAAAGCAAAAACGCATTTTTGTACCTCGGTGCTGCTGTTGCTGAAATGAATTATGCATGTTACAATATACAGTGAAAAGAAATTGTTCACAATTGTTCCGAATATTCAATCATTCATAAATTATGTTTTGCTGTTCACATTTTTGGTCAGAATCCTCGTTCATTTTTTTTTTTAAATGAAGCTCTGCTTCTCCGTCCTGTATTTGCTCTCTTGAACTTAGAATCAGGCTTGAATTTAGTCAGCAAATTAACAATAAAGTATTTAACCTGTCGTGTGTGCGGAGTAATTAACCCGCTTGATAATTTTTGTGTTCATAGTTACATTTTACTCTTTTCCAGAATACATCTCACACATTTTAGCTATTGTTTGAACAAAAATTAAGAACATTTATTGAAGATTCAATGTGACGTATATATTAGACTACAATGCAGGTCATGTTGATGCCAGGCAAACAATAGTGGAAAAAAGTAATAATTGGGAGATTTTATTCATAACTGGTTTCCATTATCTATGATAAATAGCTATCTGAGAGATCAGCAACTCAATTGCTTAGGATTAATTGGGAATTCGTGATTTGTGTGCTGACAGCGGTTTTGTCAACCCATTTATGTGCTGATAGTTCCCTATCCAAGATCATTAATAAATTTTAAATTATAAATGATCGCATTTTTACAACCAATTGTTCCCTATTCAAGGAAACAACTGATATCTCGTTCCTAACGAGAGACGAGAAACAGTTGTCATTGAAAATGTATAGTTAACTAATTCATAAGTTTGTGGAGGCGTGCCCCTAATCTCATCATATTCCAGTGCACTAGAAAGCCATGGCACTCTAATCTTGTCATAGGTACGTGTATCTTATTAATGCGTTGACCTTTGTGGGTTCCCTTTCCTATCCCTGTAGTGTAGGATTCTGATCAACACTTCAAAAAAATTGTGTAAATTGCATTAGATCATTTTGAAGTAGATCTTTCAGTATTTAGTTTTTTGTCTAACATATCTGAGGATAGTATTGCTTGTGAATGACGTTCGACATAACAGTTTTTGTGCCACCACTCGTTCCATTTTTATCTTCATTTTGGCTAGGAAGCTTCTGCATATTTGTCTGAAAGATGCAATCGCATCTTTGGCAGCCGGCTTAGACAAAAGTATTGTTTGAAGCGCTGGGTTGTACCTGGCAGCACATATGGTTATCATACACTAATTTGTAACATTAAATCAACACTATACATACAGCGACTACCTGATTATGATGAGTCGTATTATGTATGCGAGTGTATTATTCTGCGAGTCATCCGCCTAATCACTATCACAGCGCTTATGTTTGGCGTCAAAAGGACATTGCCTCTATCTTGTCAGAAATCTTGGGAACTTAAGATCTACTGAAGTTTTTTAATGGTTTTATTCTTAGATTACTTCAGAGTAAAGTCATATTGATTGAGGTTCAGTTACTCACCTTTGTAGCTTCCTTAATGCCCAACAGGCCACAAAGCAGAACAGGACGGTAGGCGCAAATGCTACAGCACACCAAAGCGGGCAGAGCCGGGCAAAATATTTGCCCTAACAATCCGGAAATTTGTACAAATACAGACACTAAACCGAATTCGCCAGGAAAAGGGATGGTCGACTGCATGGCGTGCCTCAAACTCCTCTTATACACTCACACTCAAACAACGTAGCTCTTTTTCGCCACAGGGTTAGACCCTTCATCCATCCTCACCATTTACCCAAACCATCTCGGAAACGTGAATCTACTCTGTCCTCTAATTTCTTTACCATTCCCGTTCTAATTCGAACGACGTCGTTACTGATGTTGGCTCTCAGCATAACTCCAGCCATGCTCCTCGAACATTTCATCCCGAAAACATTAAACCTTATTTTTTTCTGCTCTCACCCTCCAAGTCTTAGCACCTCAGAGCACAGTTGGGACAACTAAACCTTTCATATAACCCTCTCTCTGCTTCCATCCTCATCGTCCTACAGTTCATAATACTCATCAGTGCAACCAGCACTTCACACCCGTCGCTCGCGACTTCACCTTCTGTTGGAATGCTCGGCCTGCCCATTTCATCAGCACCCAACACCCACATCAGTTCATACGCGGACGATCTCACAATAATCACACAACACTTCAAACAACAGACCGCAGCTGCATACCACCAGCAGTACAATCAGCGTGACAGGATGTACGGAGCCTTCCGCCGCGCACGTCCCACCAGGAACCAAGTAGCATGGAAAAGGGAAGCTGCCGTGTTCCGCAAACTTAGCGTGGAGAGGAAGCGAGAAAAATGGACCGAATTAGTTACTACAATCAATCGAAACACCCCTCTTTTCAAAGTGTGGGAAAAAATCAGACGTATCCAAGGCCGCCCCAAGCAACCTATCCACATACTGTCGAACGGAGACGCTGTCTATTCTTCATACGCGGACATCGCGGACAAACTAGCTCAAACTTTCAGCCAAATAATCGCAATCATTAAATGATACGGCTTTTTTCCAACGGGAAAACATCCCAAGAGAAAGGGAGCATATCGACTTCACTTCCACAAATGAAGAATTCTACAACAAACCTTTCTCCTTCCATGAACTACAATATGCCATCGACCACACTCGTGAAACCTCACCCGGGCCGGACCGAGCGCACATCAACATGATCAAACACCTTCCTGACAACGCTCTCCAGAACCTACTAAATGTGTTCAATACGTTGTATTCAAATTCATTCTTTCCCAATCCATGGCGGGAATCTGTAATTATCCCGATACCCAAATCCGGAAAATGTCACAGCGACCTGCATAACTAGCGTCCTATGTAAGACTATGGAAAGAATGATGAACTCACGTCTAGTCGACTACCTTGAAATGCATGCAAGCCTTAACAACATAGTGCGGTGGCGGTAAGCGCCACTCCACAACGGACCACCTCGTACGACTAGAATCAGACATTAGACAGGCCTTCGTCCACCGAAAAGGTTTGAGAGGTCGCCTACCACGTTTCATCCACCATTTTCTACAAAACCGCACCATCAGGGACAAGGTTGGCAACACTCAATCTCCATCATAACCGCAAGAAATAGGCGTTCTCCAGGGAATCGTCCACAGTGTCACTCAATTTATCCTCAAAATCGATCAGTTAGCCGACATTCTTCCACGAGACGGAAGACAGCTATTCACTATACGTGGACGATCTACAAATAAGCTACAGACACCCCAGCCTCATAACAATTCAACATGAACTCCAGATGTGCCTAAACCTAGTCGGGAACTGGGCTTTCCTAAATGGATTCCGATTCTCGCCCTCTAAATATAAAAGCATGCATGCACTTACACATTGTGCCCGGTTTACACCTGAAACTAGCCCTAACGCTGCACAACACCCTTCTAGTATACGAAGAAACGATAAAATTCCTGGGCCTTGTGTGGGACCCTAAACTCACGTGGCGACCCCACATAGCAGCCCTGGCGACTCGATGCAAAAGGTCGACGCGACTTATTCAATCGGTAACATATCTGAAGTTCGGTGCCGACGTGGACACCGGAATTACGTTGTTCAGAGCAATAATACGATCGCGCATGAACTACGGAGCCGTTGTCTACGGTTCAGCAATCGAAATTACTCTCGATCATCGCAAACAATGCTTTGCGTATCACAACCGGCGCGTTTCGGTCCACCCCAATCGAATCCCTTAACGTGCTCGCTAACGAATTTCCACTTCCGCTCCGGCGAGACAAACTTTCGCTACAATACAATACTCACCCACATATCCGATGAGCGCCTTATGGCGGCTAAAAATAACATATGCCTACCGTTTTCCCTACGTGTTTACAACCTGCTGACCTCGCTAAACAACAATCGTAAAGCTATTAAGCCTTCATTCTCTTACCGAATTCTTCAAATTAACACACCTACGTGGATGATCAACCCACCACCGGTCAACCTAGACCTGCAAGTGTACCCTAAAGCAACTACTCCAACCAGCGCGTACCGGCAGGAATTTCTAAGACTACTTGAGGAAGAATATTAGAACACCGCCATATATACACTGACGTCTCCAAAACCGCGGACGGAGTGGGAGCCGCTGCTGTGTGCGGGAACATTCCACTCTCAGCCACCCTCCCACAAGAGGCCTCCGCGTTATCTGCGGAGCTCAATGCACTCGAATTAGCCATCTCTATTGCCAAAACAGATCGCTTCCCCAAATACATCATATTATCAGACAGTCTGAGTTTCCTCATCCAGCTTAAAACGCTGCACTACGAACATCCCGTTCTACGTAAAATGCAGAACGATTTTCTTGTGATGTCCGACACGAGTCAGGCAGTTGAATTCTGCTGGGTCCCCGGACACGCGGGAATAAGAGGAAACGAACTTGCGGACTCTCTTGCTAAACTGGCATCTACTCACCCAGATTTTTTTTTCGCAATATATTACCGGGTCTGATTCCCTATTATCAACTCTCATATAACATCCCGATGGGATGAAATGTGGCAACAGTGAACAAAAAAAGCTCTCAGTCAAACCCTCAGTCGGCGATTGGGAAACAAAGTTTACCAACAGAAAATACCAAGTGTTCATCAACCGCTTGTGCACGGGAAGCAAGTGGATAACTCACGACCACCTGATGCATGTCGACACAGGACCAAACGCGCCACCTTGTCCCTGTTGCCACCAAGTGGCTATCAGCGTGAAACAATTACTGATGGATTGCAACTCACTCGCGGCAGCCCGACGAGCGTTCATAAATCCCCCGTGCAACCTACAAAGCATACTCACCGACCCAAACTAACGTAAAAAGCTTATTGCTTTCGGAAAACACACCGGACCATACAAAGCTGTCTAAACCCTAAACACCTGTGCAAGTGGGGTGGTCTCTCCACCCCATTTCGCACAGAGATAACAATACATTTGCGAAGATACACGTTAACTCTGTACTCTCTTGTACGCGAATGTGCCACAATTGAAATATGTACTTTGTTCCATCTTGACAACACTAAAATATTTTCGCACGTCAATCCGTGCGAACTTACGTGAATCAATGACGATCGCGCCCTACGGGGGAGCCTATTATGACTCACATTGAGGCTCCGGTGAAAATGAGGCTCAAATCAAATCCAGCAGTACCTGAACTCTTTTAAAGTCTGGCTGCTGAACAACAGAATGAAGGTGTCCGCAGCAAGTCGTCCCTCACACTGTAGACTCCGGATAACAGTGAAAACCGCATCCACCCCCATGTCACGCTCAACAACACCCCCATACCACACAGCCCCACTACAACTATCCTTGGAGTAACTTACGATACGGGGATGACATTCAAGCCTCACACAATGAACATCGGCATCAAAACCAGACCCAGACTGACCGTGTCTAGGGTACTCACTACAACCTCTTTTGGTCACTCCAACGAATCAATTACAACACTATTAAAACAATTCATCAGGCCCGTAATCTCCTACGCTAACACCGCTTTGCCCTCGGACCTTGCACCCACACTCATTAACTTCCTGCAAGAGATGCAGAACTCGGCCTTGCGCATCTCAACGGTCTGTACACAGACCACACTTACTCCGCTCTTGCATTAAGAAACCAAGGTCCTTCCTCTCAAGCATCATTTTGATATGAAAGAAACTCAATCCTTGAACAAGATTTCACACCTGTCACATCCTTACCACAACCTACTGAACCCTCGTCCAACCAACCGATACCTACATAACACCCCGGCAACATACTTCAGTTCCTTTTACGTCACCATTCCTGAACCTACAGATAACATGTCTATGCACAAACAGATACAGACACACTTCATAGCTCATGCATTAGATGAACACAGAGTCAACACAATCTTGCAGAACCACCCGCCCGGGGTGGACGTTGAGGAGTTGGGGTTGACCAGGGATGACAGGGTCCACCTGTCAAGGCTGCGGTGTGGGCATCACACAGATATATAGTCATACCAGCATAGACTGGAAAATGTCCCTTCCTATCTCTGCTTGTGGTGCCGGGGTTCACCCGATGCGATCGAGCACGTCATGACGTCGTGCCCAACCACTGCACCCGACAGGCTCCACCAAAACATCACCTATGGGAGCGCCCGCGCGACAGCATCAGCCACCTCAGGAATGCAGGCCTAATATAGGTCCTATCAACTGCGGTAGCACCTTGAACACGCACACGTCGGTGAGTTCACGGGCCTCGGACTCTGCGCTAGCAGTTGCTCCTCTATCGCAGGGGGAGTTGAGGTTGAGGAACAAAACAACTTCACCTCCGTTCCACTAGTTCAGTCTTCTCCACCTTGGAGCCCAGATACTTAAAACACTGAACTCCCTCCAATAACTCCATTTAGGAGGACACTAATTCTGCTTGCATCGACATTCCTTGAGCGTTTCTTTATTTTACTTCTACCTAGGTAAACTCAAAGCTGCCTATTCTCACTCACTCAGCCAAACTCCGACAGTATCCTACTCAGTTTCTCCTCCAAATCCGTCTGGCCGAAATGATTCGAGGCAAACCGAGATGAGCTGAGGCGAGGGGTCTCGGGGGACTCGGGGAGCTCGGGAAGACCCGGGGGACATGGGTCACCCTCCGGGATTCATCGGGCTCTTTTGCGACCCAAGAGACCAATGCCCCCCCCCCCCTATCCCCTTGAACAATCAGTGCGAAATCAATAATCTGAGCAGTTTTTCTGCCCGTGACGAACCTGCTCTTTCTTGTTCATGTCTCA
>SDVV010024720.1:0-12539 GCA_016164225.1 Gammarus roeselii
TGCACTCTACTCGCTCCTGACTCTGACACATGCACTCTACTCGCTCCTGACTCTGACACATGCACTCACCTCGCTCCTGACTCTGACACATGCACTCACCTCGCTCCTGACTCTGACACATGCACTCACCTCGCTCCTGACTCTGACACATGCACTCACCTCGCTTCTGACTCTGACACATGCACTCACCTCGCTCCTGACTCTGACACATGCACTCACCTCGCTCCTGACTCTGACACATGCACTCACCTCGCTCCTGACTCTGACACATGCTCTGCTGCCAACAAAAAACTATGGACCGCTCTTGACCAAATTATCCCTTACTACACACGAACGCAACATCCAGCACAACGCCTCCTTGTCGACTCTATTGTAGCCCTTTTCCATATCAATGCGCACCCTTACCTCTCTGAATGCCCCTCTTCCTCGTCAATCACACGATCCATACTGCCTCTAATTCTATTGAATAAACTGCTCCCGTATAGCATACCCATCATACACCAACTATGATACCTCTTGCGTTGCTGCGTTCACTTTTATCTTCTTTGCCCTTAATACAGCTGAGCAATGTAAGCACTGTCCTACTCAATCGGCACCACACCCGACGCAGAGTGCAAATTTAGTAGGCTCACCAACCATGCGAGCACAAACTTTGATTGAATAATTTATTCGTGCAATCGATAGTGAAATCTTAATTTATTAAAAATCATAATTAACACTGAATTATTAATAAAGCACAAATGTTATCAACAGGAAACTATGATTTACAAGAGAAATAATTTTGCATGTTCCACAGTATTTTCATTTCAGTTAGATTTCGAAATAAATATGACTATGCTCAAAGGCGGGGAACATTCCCAATCACGACTTGTATTCATCAATCTACTGAGGCGTTGCCAATCTCCTTTGATCACGGCCACATTCAGCCGCGGTCTCACTGAGCTTATCATGATGATAAGCACCGTGAATACGATCCTCAGTCTGTGGTACGATACAAGGAATAACATCAGTCGTCCTCTGACCCTATCGTTAGGTGCGTTTTCAGTCTTGTGTTACGATAACGATATGATGGGAGAAGAAGAATTTTCATCCAATCATGTTTTTCAGCACGGCAGGTGCGATTTTCATTCTGTGAAACGACATGATGGAGTAACTTCAATCGCACTCTGATCCTATGTATCGGGATGTTCAGCTCTTCAATTATGATCTGTATGTGGTACGATGTGTCATAGTACCTTCAGTCGTACTCTGATCCTATAGTGATGCTCAATTCATCCGATACAATTTTCGTCTTGTGGTACCAGCTGTTGGTGTCCAGCACAACTGCAAAACAAAATAAACAAAGGAAGATTACAACAACGGCACTGGTACGGCCATCATGAATAAAACTAGGGTTAGTTAGATGAGTCAAAACAGCTGTGATATCAAAAGGGCAGCTGAAGGGACAAAAAATGTTTTATTTTGCATATTACAAAAAATAAAAATAATATACATGTTTAAAAACAACATAATGAGATTATACTGAATCGAGATTTGAGTATATGAGTTTTTGCTGACGTCACAATTCACAGAACGATCTCACACGTTCGTTGTAAGCTCATTACCGTTCATCTAAGCGTTTATAGTCAATTTGTTCCACAGAAAAACTGACAACCATTTCGCACGGCCAATATGTGCACGGCCTATATGTGCACGGCCTATATGTGCACGGCCTATACGTGCACGGCCTATACGTGCAGGGCCTATACGTGCACGGCCTATACGTGCACGGCCTATACGTGCACGGCCTATACGTGCACGGCCTATACGTGCACGGCCTATACGTGCACGGCCTATATGTGCACGGCCTATATATGCACGGCCTATATGTGCACGGCCTATACGTGCACGACCTATACATGCACGGCCTAAACGTGCACGGCCCATATGTGCACGGCCTATAAGTGCACAGCCTATACGTGCACGGCCTATACGTGCACGGCCTATACATGCACTGCCTATGCCTGCACGGCCAATTCCTGCACGGCCTATGCGTGCACGGCCTATACGTGCACGGCCTATACGTACACGGCCTATACGTGCATGGCCTATACGTGCATGACCTGTATGTGCACGGCCTATACGTGCACGGCCTATACGTGCACGGCCTATACGTACCCGCTGCGACCTCCCTAGGCGTACTGAGAGTGGGTTGGATGGCCCATTATTGCAAACACTGCAGCGCCCTCCCCGCCCTCCAGGAACAGATTTTTTATGCAGAGCGCACACAACTTATGCCTTTATTGCATGTGTCTACTTTTTTGTTACTTTAACACCAAGGTAACCTTGCTACGGAAGATTTGATACAAAAGATTCGATGAATGGAATGATTTCAATTCTCTTAGACTAATATGTTATCAGCGAGTTATTGAGTGGAAGCCATCGATGGTCTACACTATGTGAAATATGGGAAAGGGTGTACATATGAACAATACAGAACAGTTCATACAGATTGGAGTTCCAGCCGATCTCCCTTTCCCTCCTTTGCTGTAAAGGTTCGTATTTATTTTGTGGATGCTGTTATTATTTCGGGAACCTGAAAAAAAATATTTCATATATAATATATCGATTATAATTAAACAACTACTCAAGGTTTTCCGTAATGATAATAATATTATCATTGAAATTTTAAGAGCCATTGAGGCTTTCTGTATATAGACATCAATAAATGTTTACCTTCTTCATAAGAGCAATTTCAATTGGCAATTCTTCTTGTTTATTTTAAAAACATAATAAGAGTAAACAAAAGGTTACATTCGTCGTACTGCGCTAATGTGAATATTTTGTTCCTAAAACGGTATTTGTTGAGTAAGAAATATCTTCTTTGATGAGGTTGTTGATGGAATCTTTTTTGTTCAGAACGTTCCAGAATAAGGTATTCTAATAACAGTATCAGTTGTGAATAAGTGGTGGAACATAAACTCTAAAGTATATCAATACCCTTAGAAACATACCCTAAATGAATGAATCTTCCCGAAACACAGCGCTATTTTATATTATAATTAAGAGCAGCTGTTGAGGGAAATTTGATGGTTACGTAAAGCTGTTATTGCCTCAAACTCGACTGCTGCTGTTGTTGTTTCCGTCGATTTTGACAGTTTATTTTATTTTCTGAAGATGCTGCTGCAATTCAACTTCTCCCAAATTGTTCAGCAATGTGCTTTAGATAACAGATACAGATACAGACACTAGGCCGCATCCCCCAGAAAGGGGAGGGGCGGACGGCAAGGCGCACCTCACACCCTCATACGCTCACACTCACACAACTTAGCCCTTTTGCCCTTTCTGATCGTGTAGGCCGTGCACGTATAGATAAAGGATAATAAAAATCTCCCGAGCATGGTGGCTCGTGTGCTGTGAGATGTATTCGCTTCGCAATAACAAAAATGTACTTATCTCGAACGTCCTGGTTCAACACAACAGTTTTGTTTAAACTTTACATACACTTGAGATCAAACTCATCTCCCAAATCACTCATTACACTGAGTGGTAAAGTGTATCTTTGAATGATCAGTCTGCAATCAATGTTTGCTCAATTTTTACCCGTGAGCAGCACCAGATCTCGTAGATTTTCATCCTATTCCATCATGAGACAGATGGATCATGCCCTAATACTAATTTGATTGTTGTTTTTGTGTAATTACGAAAAAAATCGAATTGATTTCTGATGTTGCAAGGTTGAAGCCATCGAACTCTATATCAAAGCTGTTCAGAAAAATTACTGCAGTAATGTTTCCGGACTGCTGAATAGTATTTAAGTATTGATCATATGTAAGGATACGGAATATTGTCGTACTGCTAGAGTTAAAGTTGGTGGATTGATGTACAGTCGCAGCTGACTTACATACACATCCAAGATGTATTGTCTAATTGTGTTTATACTAAATGTTGACTTACTGTTTATACTTTGGAATTAAGTATTTTGACTCACATACTGGGCAAATTTGCAATCTCAATTGACTCCCTGATGGAACCAGGATGTCCAGTGACAGTAATCAGGCAACTTCCTTATATAAAAATAAGAGTTGGCATATGGTACTTTTATATTCTTTCATAACTGTTGACTTACATATCCCAGCGATTGCAACAGCAGGTGACTTACTGATGTTCCCGGGATGCACAGTGACAGACAGCGTCTGGCACTCGAAGAAGCACTCTGGCGGGGGCTCGAGCGTCCAGGTCTTACTACCTCGGATCTGCGCCTGCCAGGACGGCTTGCCCACGTGGTCGATCTGGTGGAAATAGTAACCGACACTGAATGGGGATGCAAAGAGCCGCAAAAATTTGAGCCCAAATTGAGAACATGCCAATTTGACAGTTAGTGATGTCATCCGATTAGTTTCTCCATCAGAAGGAACTCATCAAATTACTTTCACAGGAACAAGACGAGAGTGTAAAGACTTCAGAAGAATATAGGAATCTCTTCCGTAATTTATCACTAAAATAGGGGTTTGGTCAAACCGACGAACATCATATTTCTTGGCTCGAATTCATTCTTTTGAAAATGGATTTTATTTGGTGACACCCAGCTAGTGGTATCTTCAAATCACACTAAAGAGCGCACATCGATAACTATTTAGTCTCTTTGAAAGTTATAGCAATGAATGTAATGTTTTGATGACAGTGCCATTGTTAATATTTGAAACATTCCACACTTCACCCTAATGGTCTGTTGCACAGAAGAACGCATGTGCTCACCTCATGATGAAACACCTCATTTTTTTATACACACTCAGATGGCTCTTAGACAAACGTTCTTTCCACTACAGCATTTCTCACAGAGGAAGTGAAGCAAAGTTGCCTGGGAGGAATTTATTTAAAAAATCGATACGTAAAAACAAAGGATAAAGAACCGATGAATCTGCCAAGTTCCCAAAATGTCTGGCACTACGATGGAGTCACAACAGGATATGTTTGAACTATTGATCGGGATACGACCGGGTAGCGCGGAAAATTCGATCGCTCCTCCGTCTCGGGTCGTTCGGTTTATATAAAGATGCATTTAATAATCTCCGGTTGCTGGTTTGTAGATGGTTGAACTTGTGTTATGAGGGCGTAATATATGGGAACAGATGCATTCAAGAAAAGTTACCTGTCAGGAATAACAGAGGGATATTGCCCCAGACCCGGCTTTTGATTAACACGCACTGCACTATGATTTGGGCCAGGCAACGGCCAGAGTAATAATGTTCATACAATTATATCCAAAGAATCCGACGCGTGGTCTACAAGAGAGTTATCTCTTTGCGGCTCTTGTTGTTATGTTACTATTTCTATCTCAAGTCAATGAGGCAGAACTCTTATCAGAATTTGTATTAGGGAAAATACAAATTACTCCACGGATGTCACGTGAACATTTCATTACAAGTCGTGGTTATACCGAACATGAACAGCTTACGAATAGGCGTTTGGAGATGATCACATGAGTTAGTGTTTGGCGATGTTGAAATTAATATAATAATTAATCGGTATCTAACAACAACTAGGCAATGTTATTAATTCACGTTCAACATGAGATATCGAGTAAAATACGAAAATCTATGGTGTGAAAGAAATGTTATTTTCAAGGAATTTTATTGATTATCCAAAATCAGCGTATGTACACGTTCAATTCTTTTTAGGAGGTCAAATATGTTACGGGCTACCTATAACGACCATGATGATTGCCATCAGCGCCCGAAAATTAGCAAATAGTGTTTATACATCAATTCGACACTAAAAAATATATCAGTTATCCAGCCAATTATATGAATATGGCTCCAAAAGAATGAACAAACGCATTCAAATATCAAATTTTGCTATTTGTTAACATTTTACAAACATTCAACCACATGGTAGAAATGATACTCAGAATTATTTAAATACTCTGGCATTTCCGCTAATGCAAAATAGTCCTCATTTCGGAATTACTCAAACGGTGTATAAAAAATAACTGGAGTGAAAAAAATTGTATCATGAATTCAATTGGCTTGATTACATTTTGGAAAGAATTTAACCGCGAGATCAAATAGTTCGATTCTGAATAGGCGGAACTTTGCATTTTATTTGTTCTCGGCTCACATGAACAGTGCGTGCATGTAAGACTAAATTATACATAAACATACATGAACAGGGATGTGATTGAAGAAATTATTCTGATTCCTGATCAGAAGCAAAAGTTTATTACAATGCATATTTGTCGAATCTATAGATATGTCATTGCTACGATGCCTTTGCGTAATCATGCAGTGAAACATTCGTAGACCATTTTCTCCCCGGTACAAAATAGTTCTGATTAATTGGCATATGAGAAAAGTGAGCAGCAGTACCATAAAATTGAGCAGCATTGACATGAAAAAAATCTTTAGCAGTGGTTAAAAAGAGTGTAACGTTTAGCGCACAACAATATTATGTGTTGAATTAATGAAAGCTGACCATGGAAGCGCCACAGAGATAATCAAACATCTAGTCCTCTTTCAGACTGTATCATTACCACTGACAAAAACTACGTACTTTTAATGTCGTACCATTATAGTGTTCCTCTTGCAAATCATTTTTAAGTAGACAATACTTGAGGTCTGCAGGATCATCCAAAAGATTCCATACAGCAATGAGCTTGAATTAAATGTTGTTTAGAGAAGTGTGCAACCTGCAACATATATTGCGCCCACCTGTTCAGACCTCTACCAGGCCTCACACACAAACCCCTAATATTATTCATGAGACCCAAACAAATTTCCCCGCAAGAAATTTTTCCTCCGGTGAAGTGACCGTATTTGCATAGGGAGCAGCAACCTGTTTCTGATCTGGGTGGAGTAATGGAGCAATAAACAGGAATATTGCCCTTGCTGATAAAATGGCTGTCTGATAAACATCGCAGAAAATGATTTTGTAGATTACTGCGGTCACATAAAGTTTTTTGTATGTTTGTGTTGTTTGTGAGAGATAATGTGTGAATGGATTCCAGTTGAAACTAGCTGCGAAGGCTGACGAAATGAGATATAATTTTTTGGGCTATTTCATAAAATTCCTCCAAAAACTTCTGATTATTTTGCACAAAAAAATGGAACAACAAGTTTCGGTGCTCAACGACAAATTTACTTCAATATATTACCTGCCCAATTCTGGGATTGGGGTCTATCAGCGACAGGCATAACAGCCCCGGTAGTGGTTATCGCAGTACTGAAGGAACAAAAGTCGCCAGCCCACTTGACGCAGAGTAGAATACATCGATCGTTTGTTTTCACGAGGGACTGCACACCAGAATAAATGTTGTGTGTAATTAAAAAAAATGTGATGATGAACCAGGAAGAACTTAAATTGATTGGAAAAGTACGTGTTGCATGCTATCAGATGCACGAATGATTGAATAACAAATAAACCAACTACTTGCTTCTTTAGTATACTATCTTTCTCTGTGAAATTTTATCTCGCTCTAACGAACAAGAATGGACAGATTGCAGCCATAAAAAAATCAACAGCGCTATAAAATTAGAGATGATGCGCGGGAGGCGAACGAGTGATTAAATTTCAAGGGAAACTTTAAAATTAGAAATTCCTAAATTTGAACATACTGGATAAAAAAATCACGTATTCTAAAATGGGACAAAGCCAAAAGTTCGAACAATTAGCGCATGCGTGCCAAAAACAATAATGAATCGAAATTCATTGTGTTATGATGTAGGAAGACCCGAGAGAATTGTAATTATTCGAAAATAGTTAACAGGAATATAATTTATTGTTAGTGTTAAACATGTTCCGCAAGAAGTGTAGAAATTCTTAGTGACATCCTTTACACTATTCTTTCTGATCTGACGTACATGTAAATGAGCCCTGTAGCCTGTCCTTTCAATTATTCTTGATCTCTAACGTACATGTAAATGAGCCCCGTAGCCTGTTCTTTACACTATTCTTGATCTCTAACGTACATGTAAATGAGCCCCGTAGCCTGTTCTTTACACTATTCTTGATCTCTAACGTACATGTAAATGAGCCCCGTAGCCTGTTCTTTACACTATTCTTGATCTCTAACGTACATGTAAATGAGCCCCGTAGCCTGTTCTTTACACTATTCTTGATCTCTAACGTACATGTAAATGAGCCCCGTAGCCTGTTCTTTACACTATTCTTGATCTCTAACGTACATGTAAATGAGCCCCGTAGCCTGTTCTTTACACTATTCTTGATCTCTAACGTACATGTAAATGAGCCCCGTAGCCTGTTCTTTACACTATTCTTGATCTCTAACGTACATGTAAATGAGCCCCGTAGCCTGTTCTTTACACTATTCTTGATCTCTAACGTACGTGTAAATGAGCCCCGTAGCCTGTTCTTTACACTATTCTTGATCTCTAACGTACGTGTAAATGAGCCCCGTAGCCTGGAGTGCCCATAAAGATCCAGTCCATCTTGGATGGCTCTGATGCGGCTGGGAGGAAGTACGGCCTGGAGTAGTGCTGGCGGAGATCGTTGGCTGCGGAGGAGTCGCAGTTACTCCTGAAATGGTGTATAGACATGCATGTAGGTATGTACTAACACATCAGTTTCCCTTCACATTTGAAGAAAGGTTACGTTATGATTACAAAGAGGGGGGAAGAAGCCCAATCCCTCCACTGTGGCCTGCAAGAATTAGTGGGGAATGAATTTTCCCCGTGGCCGTGGGAGACATTGATGGTATTGCAACGGAAGCGCAGCCGGAATTGTGGGTACTCTACCTAGTCGTAGGAACTTGAAATTGAGTTTGTTTGCTGAAAGTAGACCGATCAATGGACTTAATCATGGCACTAAGAAAAACAAAATACGATCCTAGAAAGCAGAGTATTTCAAAAGCACAATTCGCAGAAGAAAAACATCACAGTTTGATGCTATGGTCAGAGAGAGCGTCATAAACAACATTGACTATAATCGACCAGTGCGAGAGGTGGGAATCTGGCATCGGAGTAAATAGGTTCATCCACTATCACGCCGACTCTGTGACGTTCACGAGATAGTCCAACTGCCACGATTACCCAAGATAAAATAACAGTGGAACCGAGAGAAAGGCAGCCACCGTCTCCCAACACTGGAAGGGGTCAAAGCACTACCACGTTTAAGCTGAAATAGAACAAGCAGGCGCACAGTAACTAAATTTAAAAATGAGCATGAATTCGGATGTTCATGATTTTTCTTCGATCGGGTTTTGGTTCAATCGTTGGCATATCCCCATTTGGTATCACAAACCATTCTCAATTTGATTCCTCAAAACAAATCAGCTGCGATAAAATGAAGTGTTGATTCGCAAAATGAGTCGGCTAGCAAGCTGGCATGTTGACTGAAACCCTCTGGGCAAACTGAGTCTGACGCCTTGGAAAAGGGGGTGTTTAAAGAGCGAGGATGAGGGCAAGGTCCCGAGCGGAGGGCGGAGCTCCCGAATAACATTTTTTTTTATATAAGAACAAACGAAAATGTTTTGAATGAATATGAGTGAATTTAGAGGCAATGAATATTTAACTCATTATTTCAGGATTTTATTGTCAGTAGCTTACTGATTTGTAATTTGATTCACAAAAAAAAACATCAACACCGAATTGTCACACCTACATCTATAACATTTGTGGATACAGATTAAATGATTTCGAAAGGAAAAATGATCCATTTCAAAGGCAAAAATTTCAGCCGTTTGATCCAAAATACAAATCCAGTATATTCACATTATAATAGAAAATTTTACGACAACATATCTACGTCCCTTATTTTGTTTTTTATTTTCACAAAGTGGTGAGTCCATCAAAATATAAATTTGGATTATCAAATAAATAATGGACTTCGATACTTTTTCCGATAGATGTGATTTTTGAGGAGTAATGAGTATCAGACAACTTTAACAAATCAAACGGTTTAAAAAGTATTAGACAAATACTGTTTCACAGTGGCAACATGAATCATTTAATAATTACTTGCCATAATTTTCATTTGTATTCTTGGTAACCTCCAATTCCTAGCACAAATTCGATTGCTAGGAAGTCAGGCTATAAATATGAATCAATTACTTCGCATTCAAGTCTAATGCCGCGAACGAATTTTATAATAAAATAAGATGTTGAGAATTTCCGTATTATCACGTTCCATATTCAATATCAATGAACATGCATAGAATATTTTCTGGGGCAAATTCCTTGTTCGGGTTTTATGGGCTCATAATTTTGGAGTGTGGAAGGTTCAAACAGTTTCCGGGTGCTAGGAATGAAAGTCTGCTTGACTTGTCAGGGTTTATGAGATGATAAAACAGCCATAAAATAAACGCGAATAAAAAAAAGAAGCCTATTTCTTAGATATCATGTTGAGATCAGTATCCTGCATTATCCTGCATGTTGAGATCAGTATCCTGCATTATCCTGCAGGTTGAGATCAGTATCCTGCATAATCCTGAATGTTGAGATCAGTATCCTGCATTATCCTGCATGTTGAGATCAGTATCCTGCATTATCCTGCAGGTTGAGATCAGGATCCTGCATTATCCTGCGTGTTGAGATCAGTATCCTGCATTATCCTGGATGTTGAGATCAGTATCCTGCATTGTCCTGGATGTTGAGATCAGTATCCTGCATTATCCTGAATGTTGAGATCAGTATCCTGCATTATCCTGCATGATGAGATCAGTATCCCACATTTGAAAAGTTGAGATAATCAAACAAAATGTACAAGGATTCTCACAACGAAAAATGCGTATTTTATCTTGACCTTTATAATGTATCAATTTAATCGGAAGATTCGGATTCGGAATCCATGAGTACAAGTAAATTCCCATCATAAAATTGAATGCTGATACCCTTCAGTTGAATTGTAACCCAATCAGTATACACTACGTTAAAATACTATCCACAGGTTACCAAAGATACCATTGATTTTTAGCATGAGCAATGAATGATTCCCCATCGGTTCCTAGCTTGAGGGCTGTTACTTTCCTTTCATGCTGTCTGCTCTCAGTCCCCATACAATGTCAGGGCACTCCTTGCGTGTTGTCTTCTCTTTATCCCCATACAATGTCAGGGCACTCCTAGCGTGTTGTCTTCTCTCAATCCCCATACATTGTTGGGGCAGTCATTGCATGCTGCCTGCTCTCAATCCCCATACAATGTCAGGGCACTCCTAGCGTGTTGTCTTCTCTCAATCCCCATACATTGTTAGGGCAGTCGTTGCATGCTGCCTGCTCTCAATCCCCGTACAATATCAGGGCACTCCTCAGTCCACACCCTCTCACCATGTAATGTACCAGGGTTCGTCTCGTCGTTTGTCTGTTCTCATTCACTGTTGAATGTACCAGGCATTACACCCACTCACGAACCATCACCAGGGATCTCCAGGCATGTTCTCTACTTTCACTCCCCATCTTCTAGCCGTTATCTGTTCTCACTCGCCATATAATGTACCAAGGCCCTCCTTGCATGTTGACCCTCTCCCACTCATCATCCAATGTACCAGGGCTCTCCTTGCATATTACCCCTCTCCCACTCACCATCCAATGTACCAGGGCTCTCCTTGCATGTTGTCTCCTCTCACTCACCATCCAATGTACCAGGGCTCTCCTTGCATATTAACCGTCTCCCACTCACCATCCAATGTACCAGGGCTCTCCTTGCATGTTGTCTCCTCTCACTCACCATCCAATGTACCTTGGCTCTCCTTGCATATTAACCCTCTCCCACTCACCATCCAATGTACCAGGGCTCTCCTTGCATGTTGTCTCCTCTCACTCACCATCCAATGTAGCAGGGCTCTCCTTGCATGTTGTCTCCTCTCACTCACCATCCAGTGTACCAGAGCTCTCCTTGCATGTTGTCTCCTCTCACTCACCATCCAATGTACCATGGCTCTCCTTGCATGTTGTCTCCTCTCACTCACCATCCAGTGTACCAGAGCTCTCCTTGCATGTTGTCTCCTCTCACTCACCATCCAATGTACCATGGCTCTCCTTGCATGTTGACCCGCTCTTGGCTCATATTGAAGACGTCCCTCAAATTATTAAAGTTTGTTTGGTAAGGGAAAAACTGACAATCCCGGTAGCTGTGCGTGAGCACTGGAGAGTCAGAGGAGTAGATACTCTTGAAGTACTCAAAGGAGAATACGTCTGAGGCGGACCAGTTCTGCTGACCGTCCAGAATCAACACGGGCCGCCCACTGTACGCGTACCTGATGGATGGAAGAAGACAGCTGAGATGTTTAGTATTCTGTTCTTAATTAGGTTGGTATGCCCGCAAGTGTGTGGAAACTTGGTGAATAGAAGACCATCGTGACCAGGACAGCCTCGGACACCGCTTTGGAACATAACTGGAAAGAAGTTGGCGAATACGTGAACCACAAAATATCAGCACACTCCCGTCAGTGACGCAGGATTTCTTCATGTGTTAATAGAAGATGCCGAAATAGAGTTGGGCAATTCCCTACCCATCAAGATTCAGGAGAGTCATTGCAGTTTGCATTCACACAAGTGGAGTGGCTCAGCGATGAGATCTGCCGATACCATGCACGCCTATAGAGATAGA
>SDVV010024721.1:0-12539 GCA_016164225.1 Gammarus roeselii
ATAGGTCGACCTGATGATCAATTTCTGTTATTAACAGAGCCTAATATTATGAAAAAGTTGAGCCGCTTTGAGCCGGCAACGACGTTGAAAAATAAGTAGCAGACTGCCTTCAAAGAACCTACTGCACGCTGACATCCGATTCTGAAAATCGATGTCGACACTTGGAACCAAGCTTGACCTGACTTTGGACAGAAGGCATCATTTTAGAATGATGATGTCGAATCCATTACAGAAAATCTGGTTACCTTTTGTATCGGGTATGGAGCCATCAATAAACAGACAGTAAATTTCTTAAGCCCTGTCCTTGAAGCCCTAGCTGTCCTTGATTAAAAAAAACTATATTCACATTCATAAAGCCTCAAATCCTGTTCCTTTCGTCTCGCTCCGGGTTGAACAGCACTTCACATACAGCACAACCAGCGTCATAACCGAAAGAGACTTTAATTGGCAATGAGTCTCTCTTCAGCGTGAACGGTCCTCTATTAAGACCAAACTAATTAAACTGCGTCGACAGTTACTCCTCTGTTTTTTGCCAGTCCCTTGGTATATCCCGAACAACTGGATAACCGACTCGTAGTAGTCGCGATGGTACAACAAGTACGCATGATAAACATTTCAATGCATTTGATTTGATTTGATTTGGGCCTCATTTCCACCGGAGCCTCAACGTGAGTCACAACAGGCTCCCCGTAGGGATCGACGATCATGGATTCCAATAGGTTCGCACACCTTTGTTCTCGAGATGAACGAAGTCGTCAAAGTTATAATACTTTTTGAACATTTCTGTCGTGTCAAACGCCCGCTGGTAAGCACAATTTTTTTTAGATGAAACGGATCTCCGCTTTTATTCATTTAAAACTTCAGGAGTAATATGTATGCACGCTAGTGCGCACAGGTAGCATCGTCGAGACTGGTACAAGGTTTATGGCTACACGGGCACAGTATGCTACGACAGCAACGCAACACAATGTTTATGTGAGAGCGCCAGTGCGGCCCACGTCAAGCACAAAAATAGCAAATGGTCCGTGCACGCGCGACCGAGCACAGACAGAAAAAACCCTTATTCACAGTCACCAACAGGAACTGTCGCACAAATACATTAGCGTTATTCAAGATGACAAAATTGTGACTCGCGAAGAAGAAAGAAAGGACAGGTTCATCATGGGCTGAAAAATTTGCTCAGATTATTTAAATCACACATATTGCTTAGGAGGATTGGGGGAGGGGCCATAGATCCCTCGGGTCCCAAAGGAGCCCGATGGGTCACGGAGGATACTCCAAGTCCCAGGGTCCCCGGAGCTCTCCGGGTCTCTAGGGTCCCCTCGTCGAAGCTCACCTGGGCGTGTCTCGACTCATCTCGGCCAGTCTCGACTCGTCGCGCCCAACTCGACTTGTCTCGCCAAGTTTCAACTGATCTCGACTCACTTCGACCAGCCATGACGCGGCTCTCCCTTCCTGCGTCGGCAATGCTGTGGACTGTAAAAACTAATTTACCTACTCAGCACTCCAATTTTATACATTTCTCTGTGTATGTGTTTCACAGCGTTGGGAGAGGAGCATGGCTTCCAGGATTTAGTGGGGCCTCCAGAGGGTCCCAAAGTTTCTCATGAGGGTCTCAAAGGGTCTCAATGGTGTCCCAAAGGGCCCTAGAAGGGTCCAAGTGGGTCCCCTCAAATCCTCCTGGTCATCCAAGTCCCCCGTGTTCCCAAAACCCGATAGGCTACGTAGCCTCAGCATTTCGACATGAAATAGCTCGTGAATGGGGCATTATTAAGAGGTTTTTGATGATATGTTTTGTGGGTCATAATCTGTTGAATTCAGAAATAATGACATACAAGTTCCCGCCCTCGGCCACTAGCTATTATACTTCGTCATCAGATGGATACTGACTTTGTGGTCTCTGCCCTTCGATTCTTGTTCTTTTAAACTTCCTCGTATTCTTCCCTACTGCTCTAACTGCCTCACCAGCCTCACATGCCAAGTTTGTCTCGACCACCCCAAATGAATCCAGGATGTTCTCGCTGACATGAAATATGTACCTCAGCAAATAAAGGCTTCTGCTAAACACATTAGCTTGAAAAATTTCTAATTATTACCCTGTCAACTTCCTACCCTCTGTATTCATATTTTGAAAATCTAAATGTGTATGTGCAAACGTCTAGTGAACACACTGATGTGGTACATTTTTCTTAGAAGGAATACTGGTTACAAGTTTTATTGTCTAGCCCCATCAAAAAAAAACCCTAGGAGATGATCAGTTAGTGTTTCTTTAATGGGGGCAGATAATACCCTCCTCAAAACTTTCACTCAGACGCTCTTTGTTCCTCATGCACTTTACAGAGTGTATATCAAATCAGGACCTTGAAAGTATAGAATGACTGAACCCTGCTTACTTCCCTCCGGCCTGATCTCCGAGTCGGTACTCCATCATGTTTAAACTCCTCCGTAGTCAAAGTGTCTCAGTTCACCTCATCACACAATGTCAGCGTCGGACTACCATTCAATGGTAGTTTCGATGGTAGATTACATCATTACTGCGAGTAAAACAAATCGATCTTGCTATTCTAGAAACTCGAAAATACGCATAAGAGACCTCTGTTCATTCGACGACCGTGCCTCTGTTGTCCACAAGTACTTCAAAATCAAGGAGAAGTACTATAATATGTGCTACAAGCTTGGTCATTACCATAAACGCGCGAATGAAATTTAATGCTTCATCATAATTCGTAAGCTATTGTGATCTTCCTAGTTGTAATTTTGCTCTTATTTCTGTCAAAATTTGTGTATGGTTACGTGCTCGCCTTAACCGAGACTTCCTCACTCCGCTCTACCACAAAATCCTCGTTCATAATATCCTTTTGCTGCTGACCGTTTATTTCAGGAGAAACAGCAGACGCCGGGCTACGAATGTCAATGAAAAATGGACAGTATTCGAGTATATGTTTACTACAGTCAACATTTGGCAGACTGAATTTCCCTTAGTACAACATATTTTGTCGTTGGTACTATTTCCACGGCTGCTTGAAGACCCCATCGTTGTTTGTGATCATCGTCAATCGAAATATATCTTGTGCAGTCCGTTACTGAGCGTTTTAGTCACTGGCCCAAAGTAATTGAACGATGTGCAAAATACACGCCGTTTGCGAGACACTAACCAGACGATACGAAAGATGCACCCAGATAAATGTGCTGCAGTATAAGAAGCATTTACAACGGCGGACCACCGCACGATTGTGCATTCGATGTTAACACGAATCGCTAACTCCGGTGAAAATGAAGCCAAATCAAATCGAATCAAATAACGTGAACAGGCATTGCGATGCCTTATCCTACGCGCAAATAGTCATTCACTGTGTCACGGCCTATCCAATTTTCTCAGCAGCTCCAGATACAGAAGGTAGATCATGTAAGTGCATTTCCTTGTCACACCAACGAAATCTGTTACGACGACCCGATAGCAGGCCACAATATGACCAGGATAAAACACTACAGGTGCTCTGATTCAAATTATCGAATTGATTCAATACGATCTACCGTTGATTTATTTGACGTGTCGTGCTGTGCAGTGTGCACGGTATATGGCGAGGGTGGTGCTCACTTCTGCCATAAGACATGAGCGTTGGACCGGTTACATTACATTCTTCGATCTGATTGTATTTTTTGCTCTGCCATTTTTTGCATTTTGAACAAACCACTATTATTTTTTTTTATCCTGACTAGTATCTCGCATCAAGTGGAGTATGAACACAAGTTCCTGTTGCATCGAGTGGGAAATTGGTTACATATAAACAATAAAAAAATATTTTTAGGTCTAAAAATAATGTTAAACATGGATTCAGAATAAAAGTCTTGCAGTTATAAGCCCAATATGGAAGCTCGTCTATTTTTCATCTAAATACTGATGAAATAAGCTGGACTGCCGGTACTGAAGCGGAAGAGGGTAGATTTATTTTAATAAATCAATCAATATGATGAGTAATATTATGACATATCCAGACGCAGTCGGGATATATTTTTTTCAAACATATTCAAACAAAAACGCCTAGGTTCAGTGTTTGTTATCTGAGTATTCCCACCACAACTAGGATGGCGGGCATACCAACTATTTTCCTCTACTCCCAAACTCCTAAAGAAAACAGCGTCCAGTGTTGGCAAAGCAAGCAAGAGCGCGTCAAGCTGAGAGAAACTTATTACCTCCATAAATATTCCGTTCCGTTGAGTTGCTTTGTTGCTGTATCATTTGCAAAGAATTACATCATCAACGTTATTCCTACGGTCAGGGGAGCCTGGGATATAAAAATATTCTTAACAAATACTGTTGTATATATGATTAACTGTATATTATTATAACCGAATCCGGTTTTCACACTGGCTTTCACGTTATAGAAGATAAGATAATGATAACACCTGGAGAGCCCCTCCCAGGTCACAATAGGTAAAGGCATTGACATCTAAGGAATTGAAAATAAAGGGTTTGTTGAAACGAATCAGAGGAACCAGCAGCATAAGAGCAGCAAGCTTAGAAAGGGACTGGTTCAAATTCATGTATTTGTTCTCACGAGACACAGAATAACTCGTACTCTAAGCGCCCTTGGGAATATTTGACCTCTTCAGCTGCATTCTGAATCACCAAAATATTGAATCATATTTCCTGGTTGGACCGGTCACCACCCGCCCCCTGTGGCTCTCTGCGCTTCATGGATCAGCACGAGAAAGATTAGTGATGTTTTAACGGACATAATCCAGAAACAACCCTCGACAGGAGGTGGTCAATTCAAGACTGTTCAAAAAAGGGCAGAGCGACGCGTTCATGAGCACTTCCGAGATATTGATTTCAGTAGCCAATCAATTGGCACGAAGTTAAGTTAATGGGCACGTAGTAAAAAATCGTCGCTTAATAGTAAATTATACCCAGCTAGATATTACTGGAGCAGTACGGCTGACCAACTGGTTGGCCAATCATATGTCACTCCTTTTTTTTCTTTGTAGGACTACATTTAACATGATCTATTGCTATATGAGAGATCCTTCTCAATGTTTAGGTCAGTTTACAGTAAAGAAGCAGAAAATACTCTAACTAGTAATGTTATGTTCATCCGATCATAAAAAACGCCAGCTTTCAAATGAATAAGGTATGAAACGATTAGTCAAAATTGACTTTATGTTGACATTTATTTAAGAGAGTCCTTCCGTTTGGATGACGTTCTCCAGCGCTGCAAATAAATTGGTGTTGCTCCGCAGAATCCAGGCTAAAGCACATATTGAGATACTGAACGCACTCTCAAACGAATATATTTAAGATGATATAATAATATGCGTAACATCGAGAGGCTGCTCTTTCAAGAATGAAATTAGCTATTGTACAGACTTGGGAAGCTTGAGGTTGACGTCTACCGTAACCATGATGATTTACGCACCATCAAATATTGATACCTGGTTCTGGCCTGCTCTTGCCGCGTCATTGTTCGGCTGAATAAAGTATTTATAATTTGTGATGGTTGGTACACTATATATCACATTTTAAGATTGTGAAGGCTTTCACATTGATAGTTTGTGATGATTTGTACGCTATGCATCACGTTTTTGTTCCTCATCCACTTCCCTTTGTACATGGATGGTATGGATTCATGCCCGCCCCCACGGTATCACCAGTCTCGCTGTTGTCTATCAGTAATGTTTCCATTGGATTCATCGGATGAATCAATAATTTTATAGGATAGTCCCTCTCGTAATAGGATAAGTAATTCCCGAATAAAAATACGAATAGGTTAATGCTATAAATACTTAATCCAATGATCTGTTATTTTCATCAACAAGCAGCCTAGGAGTGAAATTACAAAAAAGAATCTATTTTACTATGTTTTGTTGCTGTTGTTTGTTGATCCAATGAGGCATTTCACCGGAACTACAGCGAGTACAAAGGTAAACTGAATGTTACAATCCGTAGAAAATTTCCACATTTGTGAATATAATCGCAACTCTCAACCATATCCCCCATGGCGGTAAGCACTCTATGAATCACTGATAAAAAAAAAGATTTCCAAATTGTGAGCGACTTTTGCATGCTGGGTACAAATAAATTCATTCCCCGTGGGTGGGCAGCGGTGATGCCCAAGTTGTTTTGCTACCGTATCTAATACCCCTTTATAATCAAAAATTGATTTTCTCTGTGATTGCCGATACAGAATTGTGATTTTCCCTTGTCCCTCCAACTCAGAATGTGATGAAAAAAATTGGGTTACACGTAGCCAATATGAATTATTTATTGTCCAGCGTATGGGAAATTCTCCATTCTGTGTTGTATTGATCCGTTACAATACAGTTCATGACATAAAATACATTTCAACGGTGTTCAACAAAGATAATCAAACGTACATCTATTGCTCAAGTGAATGCCTCATGCAGAGTCAGCACTGTTATGAATCAAAATCAAACCAAAAATATGAAATTGATGAGACAGCAATGAGACAGCAAGATAATTGAAGCAGGATACCTTCACATGTTCAAATTTATTTAGGCAGTTCCTTCTTCATTGGTTGACGCAAACACTAATGATTGTTCTGCGACCCTACAAATACTTCATGTTCGGTCATTTGTGCCATCTGCATTAGTAATTATATACACCTATACTAATTGACTGTAAAATTGAACGAACGATGTTTAGGTGGAATGTTATTTATTTATATTAAAAATTTTGGTGAGAAGGAAATGATAAACTAGTTAGATCAGTTTGACCTGGTCTCATAACTATAAATAATTAGTTTAGGTGTGTGATATAGGGAGGCTGTTCAACGAGCCTATTGTCACTATATATGCACTTTGACGAGATTGATTTGAACTTTATTATTCAACCTCTTCGAGAAGTTTAATAGATCCTTGATGTAACCAAATTAAAGCTTAATTTAATTACTTATTGATCTTTGCTCCAATATATTTGAGCTCGGAAAATAAAATCGATGTGTGCAATTCCTTTTGAAACTTTGTACAACTTACAGAAAGAATCTTTAGCAACATGAATTACAAATTGCAAAACTATAGCTTCTGTTCAATTAGAAATATTAACGTTAACAAAGTATTTTTCGTTAATAGTTTCATATTCAAAATCAGTTGAAATGTAAGATTTATTTGTGTACAGTGAATTTAGCATATAAATGAACCAATAACGATCATTTTGAAAGAGCCAAGAATGTCACATAAACGAAGAGAACATTTTAAGGGATGTTTCTTTCGAACAGTTTAATAAATGACAGCATATGATATATAGTATTTTCTGTAAGTACAGCGTCCTAATATCATATCAACTAATAAAGAGGCATCCATCTTATTGACGCCTCCGGGCAGCACCACACAACCCACTTCTAAATATAGACCATATTTGATGCGATTAATCCGATGCCCCTCTCATTTAAACTCCTGTGAGCGGGTACTTGCTTTGTCGCGACGGAATAAACCCCACACCATTTCTACATCCTGCGAGCTGGCGGTGCTGAGTCGGGGTCTGCATTTCAGCCACATTCTTGGTCGGTGCCCGTCACCACTGTCAGGACGAGCTCAGACTCAGAAATAAATAATTTCACAGACGTTCCATCCAAACAATAGCTGGATCATTTGTTCAACACCGGATAGAGTAGAAAATACGTGTCGTTCTTGGGTATTGTGTGTGCTATCAGACCCAGTGCAATTGATACCATGCAATTATAAATCTCGTAGCTCAGAGCATGAAATGGAAAAACCATATGTAGGGAAAACAACTGCGAGTATGGTAGTCAACTGAAATATATTTTTTGTGACCTGCAATTCATGCCTCTTAGGTTGAATCATAAATGAGTCAGAAATTAATAATAAAGCATTTCAAATCCTAAAAGAATTGGTCAAGCACTAGGAAAAATAACCAGGCGTCCATCATACTACACCTAGCAAAGCTCTTCAGGGAAAGTTTTAGAATAACCCGGAATATTTAGTATGTTTGACATCATGTGGTGAGTACCTGGGATGTTGCATTTATATAGACTTTTAAAATATATAACAAAAATCAGGCATAACGGTCTCAGTAATTTCAGCAACAGACAATTAATACATTTAACGTTTATTAGCGGTATCTTGAATTTCTTATATACACAGTATAATGATAAAATGCTAAATTTGGAATTGCAGCTAAAAGGCTTGGAACCACCGGTGACATTCAGAAAAATGATTGAAAGTCCCGCTCAAACAAGCATATGTTGGAGGACAACTTCTTGACAAGTTGGAAATTGCTATTCCAATGTCTCGTGTCCGTTAGTACTGGCAGCGCCAAAAATAATTGATCCTTTTTTCTCGGCAGCAAAGTTAGATACATTAATATATTCGAGCATAACAAATATGATATATGAACTGGATATGTTAATGGGGTTAGTTCACACGACTGCACTTTCAGGCTTTTTTATTGCACACCGCGCGTTCGATTATTGGCAAGGGAACATCGGTCCTCATGCTGTGTGATTGGGCACCTCCTCCTCCTGTTTCAGCCAAACGTAGCCTCCCTCCAAATTAGGGTGAAACAGTTAATCCGCAAAATTCCTGGGCAACATTACGTTTGGGATGAACGAAGATGGCCTTTCCGAATCATGAAAATTTGCTTCAGTCGCAAACGAATTGTTCCCAAATTTCAAGACCTTGGGAAGGATTGAGTTCAGTTTACGGTGAATGGCTGAGTCAATTGAAAAATGCGGTATTAGGATACACAATCTATTCTAATCTGGGAAAATTTATAAATTTGACCTGTGCCGTCGTATCGATAACAATATCGGATGGTGTCAGTTTTTTTAGGAGCACTGAGATCGGTGAAAAAAGAATCTATACTTTGCCGGTACCACAGTAATAAGTCTCGATACTGTCATGCATGACAAACAAATATGGTACTGTCATGCATGACAAACAAATATGGTACTGTCATGCATGACAAACAAATATGGACGAAGTTATTTTTCAATAAAAAATTTAAGCATGGATGGCAATTTAATTACTGTTTGTATTGGACTTGTATTGTTCACATGAACCATAATTTTTTTATCTGTGATTTCATCTTAGCACAAAAGATAGAGATTTCCAAATAAATTTCAGTCCAAAGGAGATGCCTTGATGTTATTAAAATAAATTTAATTTTATCACAGGTACATATGTATTCCTATTCATCAAATCAGATGAAAAAATCAGCAAAAGATATCTTCAAACCAGACTCCATTATAGGTTTCATATTTGAACGTCAATTTAATTAGTGACATATAATATAAACATGGATGGTTAAATTAATTTCAAAATTTGCGATACCGACATCGGTGAAAATGTCGATAATTCAAGTATTGATGACATGGGTATCGAGAATATTGGGTACCATTATAGGAGAAATTATTTGTTTAGGCACATCTCTATATTGAATGATAATTCCTGAATGAGTTCTTATCGAGAGAAGATGCATATTATCTTCAAATATTGTTTGCTCGGGTATCCATGATATGAAAAACTAATTGCGGACTAGCAGGTCCATTTAGTTCACATGATCAGATGAGGGTTACGGTCATTTCTTCCAGACCATGAATTGTGCTTCTTTCCACTATCGCATGTTGAATACATATATAACTCATCCAGAGCCTATCTTCACAAAAAAATGTATTGAACGATTCAGGTACCGATATAGAAAGTTTAGGTTCTCACAAATTTGCAATGGTTTTGACCAACTAAGTCAATTCATCTGATCATGTTCCCCTGTATTACCTGTCAGTGCCAGGCGCGATGGATAAAGCTAGCCGCCGGGTTACTACGTCGCCAAAACATCGTATATATTGTTAATACATTACATCATTACAGTTAAACGTTATTGACTTTAAAAACTGTGTGTTATTTGTACTTATGCCCAATTCCAATATTTTGTGGTTATTTTTATATTGATAGTTGTGTAAAAAATACCTGATAGAGAAGCATCAATCCGATAAAGACAGCAACCCCGATGGTGGTGAAAAAGCATGAGTAAACAAGCAATACGTTTATAAAAGTACATCCTATAACATGAACTAAACAATTTGACAATGGTGAGAAGGTCTGAGAGGTAGCTTTTATGATCTTCTTGTCATACACATTTGACGAATGCACGAATTCGGGCTAATATATGGTATAACTCTAAACTAACACACAAACCATTTCACTGCCATGTTATGCTATACAGTCTACGGTCACATCATAATGAAAAAAGATTTTGAGTCACACTTCAACATTCCTTAATAATGACATCAGAAAACATCAAATGTCAATTTACGAACGGTGAACAATCACTCATTTTGACCTACATTTTAAATCTACTACTATACGTGTTCATATTCTGAACCCTGAACCTAGAATACCTATCCTCACCAATAATTTGTTGCGTAACAAGTCATGAACTCGATTAATACTAAAAAGTTCCATATGTTTTTGTGAGCACCATCTGAAATGCTATGAAATTCAAAGTTGGCAGCAAACTAAACTCAGTGGAGTGGCGTAATTTCGGTCCCGAATAAACTCGGTTCTGCTTACGCTCGTCAACTCTAACTCTATCTGCGGGGCAACTAAACTCCCACACAATGTTTCGTCAATTGCGATGGCACACTTTTATGGAGTTATTTATAAATGACAACTGAACATTTGCGTCCTTTTTTGAGTTATTACTTCTTTCCCTTTGCAGAACCGAGCTGATATTGCACCAGGCGTCATCTGATGCATGCCGGAAAGGGTAAATGGCAGTGAACGTTTTATTTTTTCCTAAAATGGCCATGCTATTCTGATATCAACACGCAGTTTTCGTTTTTCTTTGTATATGGTTGAACAATGCTATTAAATATTTCATTGATACTTTGCTTCAACTGGTTATTACATCTCCACACTAATCACAATTTTCCCTGGCAATTACCCTGGGTGTTCACTAACGTCTCACCTATTTTAATGTCTCAATCGATTAAGTATATACCACAAGTGTGCTATGTTTTATCGATGAATAATGTGTAGCCTCTCACTCATGGAAAAGTAAACTCGATGGAAATATAATTTTATCAAAATAATTCTACCGATTACCGAATTATTTTAATGTTTCAATCGCTGTCGTAAAGGTAACATAGTTCTCTATTCTTCTCTAGCAGAAATACGTCCAAATGAGTTTTGTACTCCCTCACTGAAATGAATGATACGGATTATCCTTCCTATCTGTTTATGGCCTCTCTACATCCGAAAGAAACAGACTTTTCCCACATAGAATGTACCTTTTTATAAAAATTCCTTACGGGTATCATGCCTAGACAATCCTGGCAGTTGGATGTCCGTATGTGTAGTGTGTAAGAACGGTAGCTAACTAGACAACTTCATGTACCATTCATCATAGCTGGGCTGTGACAGCGCTATCAGGGATTGTAGTATGTAAGAACGGTAGCTAACTAGACAACTTCATGTACCATTCATCATAGCTGGGCTGTGACAGCGCTAGCAGGGATTGTAGTATGTAAGAACGGTAGCTAACTAGACAACTTCATGTACCATTCATCATAGCTGGGCTGTGACAGCGCTATCAGGGATTGTAGTATGTAAGAACGGTAGCTAACTAGACAACTTCATGTAGCATTCGTCATAGCTGGGCTGTGACAGCGCTATCAGGGATTGTAGTATGTAAGAACGGTAGCTAGCTAGACAACTTCATGTACCATTCATCATAGCTGGGCTGTGACAGCGCTATCAGGGATTGTAGTATGTAAGAACGGTAGCTAACTAGACAACTTCATGTACCAGTCGTCATAGCTGGGCTGTGACAGCGCTATCAGGGATTAGGCGGGCGATAGATAAGAAAGGTCCCTTCGCCCGGATAGTATGACACAGCTATATAATCCTAATTGCCCGGATGGTGTTTCGCTGTAGGTTGGTGGTGAGATTGTGCCGAGAGAACTTACTGAAAACATCTCGAATTACTTGAGCGGCTGCCCAGGTCATGAGGGCACGGAAGCCTATGTGGAGCAAATCGTACACGTGTGTAAACAAGACGTGCACGTATGATTTTCTACGTATCAGCCACGAAAGGAGATGAACGTGGAAGACCCGACAGAATTGATCAGGAGCTGAACCCACAAGGACCTACTCGGTGAACATGCCCCAACTCGGTCGACTATCTAATTGTGTTCGTATGTTCTTATATTCATGTATTTCCTACAAAGTCCTATCACTATAATATCATGAGATATAAATAATGCTGATATTGAAAAGTCGTAAGAAACATCACATACATATAAATTTTGATAATGTCGACTGTATAGTGATTATGTAAGGTTTGTTGTTCATGATCTTGATGAACAACAATGCAATATGAGTTGATAACAAATAATGGGAGTCTATACAAGTACACAATGGTTAAATGCTCATTTTATTATAGAGATTCGAGGAGAGTTATTGCAGAACGTGTTTACAATACAATTTTTAACGGAATGTATATCATACACTAGTTTCACATGTCGTGATAATTGACATATCTCGCTCACTTATGTATGGGT
>SDVV010024722.1:0-12539 GCA_016164225.1 Gammarus roeselii
AAGGTCGGCGCCACCATCCAACCTGCAGATGATCCTCCAGTATTTAATAAGGTCCGCCCTGAGGAACCTTCCTTTTATAGAAAATAAGCCAAGTTGCTCAGCCTGGAAAAGTAATCCAACTCAGCAAGACCATCCACATTTCTTGTCCATCTCCTCTGCACAGACTCAAGCAATCTCAAATCCCCAAGAAAACCCACATTCCACACTGACGGACAATAATCCATGAGAGGCCTGATGTGCATCACAAAGAGGGACACCATGAAGTGAGGACTACGGCAAACGGTGGATCTCAGCAGACTGCTGGCCAACCCGGAAGCCTTACCCACCACCTCTCTGACATGATGGTGGAATTTCAGTTTTATATCAACCACCACACCAAGGTCCCTGTGGGATTGAACAAACTTCAATGGAATCCCACTCAAGAAGTACTGAGCTAGCGGACTCTCATCAGTTCACTTGGCAAACCCACGAGCGAACCTCAACACCACACACTTCTCCGAGTTCAGCCTAAAGTCCCAAGACGAGGCAACCGCGCCAACTGTATCCAAATCAGACTGCAGACTTGACACACCAGCAACCGCAGACTCCTTCACCCTCTTGATGCAGAAGCTGGTACAAGACCTGCAAATGAGAAGGTGCAGGGTACAGGGGTTACCAGTGCTGCTGAGGTGCTGTTACTGTAAGTTAGGGAAGGAGTTAGTGGGCCACCACCCCCTCGAGGCATCTGTTAGGTTCACGGGCCGCACGGTCACGACATAACCTGGGGGGGGGTAAACACCCTTAGTTCCCTTCAGACTCCACCCTTCACTATCTCTCCTTCTCTCCCCCATCCTGATTTGCTTGACTTTTACTTACCTCATTTGCATCTTATTAGTGTCACCCTAAATGGAGAGCTCATGGAGGAAGTTCAGTGTTTCAAGTATTTAGGCTCCCATGTGGAGATAACTGAACTAGTGGAAACTGAAGGGGAGGCACGAGTGAAGGAGAGATGTAAAGTGTTGGGTGCACTAAAGAGTGTAATGAGCTGTAGGATGTTGAGGATGGAAGCAAAGAGAGGGCTGTATGAGTGTGTTGTTGTCCCAACTGTGCTCTACGGAGCTGAGGCTTTGGGGGTGAGAGCAGAGGAGAGAAGAAGGTTGAATGTTTTCAAGATGAAATGTTTGAGGAGCATGGCTGGAGTAACGCTGAGAGACCGGATCACCAACGACGTGGTTCGAATCAGAACAGGGATGGTGAAGAAGTTGGAGGACAGAGTGGATTCACGTGTACTGAGATGGTTCGGGCACGTGGAGAGGATGGATGAAGGGAGATTGGTGAAAAGGGTGATGAATGCGGAGGCGAGTGGTCGCAGGCCTAGAGGTAGACCGAAGTTTGGGTGGATTGATAGTGTGAAGCAGGCGTTGGGAAGGAGAGACATTAATGTGGAGGTGGCAAGAGAGCATGCAATGAACAGGCGTGAGTGGAGAATGGTTGTGAATGGTTGATTTTGACGTTGCTCTGATGTGCTTCCTCGCCCCTGGCATCCCTCTGTTGGGATGGTCGTGGGTGGGTGGGGGGGGATGGGGGGCTGGCCATTATGATGCGGCGGGGGTGAACCAGTGAAAACTGTCGGGCCCTGCTGCTGACGACGGATCCTCGGACTGCACCGGCCGGACCTTTCAGCGAAAAGCTCTAAGTTGTGTGAGTGTGAGCGTATGAGGGTGTGTGGTGCGCCTTGCCGTCGGACACCCCCTTTCTGGGTGATGCGGCCTAGTGTCTGTATCTGTATCTGCATCCTATGTTTTGTTGAAATTTTCGTAAACTTGTCTCAGATTCCTTCTCAACAACTCTGCTAATAGTCGCTGTACACAAATACACGCACACACAGACACGCACACTCAAACATTCACATACCAGTTCTAACTATTCTCATTTTGGGTGGCAAATAACAGCCAAGCTGCTCTCTTTCTTTCATGCAACTACTTCTACAACTATTCCTTCTTCTTTCCATTCTTGCTGTTCTCGTGCATAAAATTCCCTACACCTAGTGTAGATCTCATGCATTGGATCCCCGTTTTCTGTCTCTTCTTCATCTTCCCCCTCAGCAGGTGTTGGAGCGCGTAGCCTGCACCTTAAGGACTACTGCGGATACGTGGGGCTCTGAAGCAGGGTAGGTAGTGTGTTATTCCTCCTTACTGCCATCCACGGAGTGCTGGGACCATATCCATATGGCCTCAGCACCTTGGGAAATCCTGTACCTTCTGTGGCACCTGTACATACCATAGACGTTCGCCGCGTAAAGGATTTTGACGTTGCGCAGTAGTAAACCTAACTCAAATATTGAAAAAATAAAAGCTAAGACTAACTTGATGCAGCAACGTTTGCTGGTTTGACAATCGGCGCCAGAAGGACGATGACTCCAGCGCGCTACAAAAGCCTCGTTACTCTAATCTCATCTAGTGGGCCACAACTACTGCTATTAGGGCCATTGATACTGATTGAGGGGTAGGGGTACTACTACTGCTGCTCGAGGGTTCGCGCAGGAGCTGCGGGGGTTGCAAATGAGGAGGAAGGTTAGGGGCCACCACTACTTCTTGGAGGCCAGACCCGCAGCAGCCGCCCACAAGGGAGCCTACAAGAGTTAGGTGGGCCAACTACATCAAGATGCTCTGTCTGCAGTGGCGGCGTTTGGGGCCCCAGCTAAAGTCCCTCGATCCACCCTGTTTCATATCCTCGCGAGTGAGGAGGATGCTGTGTGCGCCTTTCTGCGATGTTGGCGTGGGCGCAGTTGTGCGATGCCCGGGCCACAACATATTCACTGCATTTTTTTCATGGTCAAGTGAAAAATCCTGATCATTTCTCTCCTTCAAAACATCCCTGTCCCCCATGAGGTTATCCCTGTATGCATCTTGTTGGTGCAATGCAGTTTACCTGAGGGACATGGACACGCTGCAAGTAACAATGTTATGGTGTCCACGGTTAAAATGTGCCACGTGGGTGGCCACTTGTTAACTACCATATACTCACCAATTTTATTCATATGGCACCAGCAACAACACTCTACCTCACCACTTGGCTGGTGACCCCCCTTGCTCACCTCCCGCCTACCCTTGTGTTAACACGCCCGTGTTGGCGGGTATCGTTGATTTCGGGCCGTGCGCTGGCGCGGTTTCCAACACCGCGGGTGGAAACTGGCTAACCAACAACAACATCAATCACTTGGAGGTGCTGGTGACGGGTGTAAGAGTTTCACCATTGTGTCTAGGGGGCCACCACTGCTGGTCGGGGGCTCGAGCAAAAGCTGCTGGCGCTACAGGTGAGGAGAAGACCACTGCTGCTGGGAGGCTGGTGCAGTAACTGCTAACATTGCAGCTGAGGGATAAAGTTGTTTGAGATGAGGCCCATTGGGTTGAAGCTGGAGCACAGGGTTAATTATTATACCTGAATTCATGAATTTCTTTTGCAGTACCGCAGGTTACAGCATAGCTGCCACCTAACCCAAAGCTGTGTTGATGCTTGTTTCTCATGCAATGACAATCATTTGCATGTTGCTGCCACATTTGCCTGAGGGGTGTGGCCGACGGCACTCCGCACCTCACAATCCTATCATAGCTCACACAACTTAGCCCTGAGTCAACCGGCGACACAGACTCTGAGTCATGAGTGCGGTCTGAGGTCTGTGTCAGCAATAGGGAAGGGTTTACCCCTGCTGCGTCATACTGACCGGGACTCCTCCCAATCACGACCAGCCTGTTTCTCAACGAGAAGCCAAAGGCAAGAAAGCACATCATGGCAGCGTCAAAAAATTATCCATTCACAATAATTCTCCACTCATGCCTATTCATTGCACACACTTTCGCAACCTCCTCACTCATGTCTCTCCTTCCCAACGTCTGCTTCACACCATCCATTCACCCAGACTTCGGTCTATCTTTAGGCCTACGTCCACTCACCTCCCCCTTCACCACCATTTTCACCCATCACCCATCCTCACTATGTGCCTGAACCATATCAGAGCACGCAAATCTACTCTGTTCTCTAATTTCTTTACCATCCCCGTTCTAATTCGTACAACGTCGTGATTGGTCCTTCCTCTCAGCGTTATTCCAGCCATTCCCTCAAATGTTTCATTTCTCAGCTCTGTAGAGCACAGTGTGTAAAACTGCCCCCTCATACAACTCTCTTTGCTTCCATCCCCATCGTCGTTCAGCTCAACACTCTTTAGTGCACCAAACATTTTTCACCCTTCCTTCACTCGCGACTTCACCTCGGCTTCCACGAATTCAGTCTTCTCCACATGAGAGTCGAGGTACTTGTATCATTGAACTCACTTCAAAAACTTCCCATGTAGGCGGACCCTAATTCTGCTCGCATCGACACTCCTCGAACATCTCATTACTTTACGTATACCCTCGTTTACTCGAAGCTTCCACCTCTCACACACTCTAACAAACTTTGACACTTGCCTACACAATTTCTCCGAATCCGTCATCAGTGCCATATCATCTGCAGTCAGTAACTGACTTGACTGCCAACTACTCCCATTCCCTTTCAACAGCTCTAAGTACGACCCATTATACTCGCCTTCACCTCTCAGACCACTTCTTCAATGAGCATAATCTTCTATGAGCATGATCAACTGCATTCAATTTCCAAAGTTGTTTAGCAATATCAGCATCATCACACCGGTTACTTATGTTACATACACCAAGTAAGGACAACTGTCCACATACTCCCGCAGTGTCCCCAATAATTTAAGTACTTCACTGTCTATTCTGTACTGGGACCTCTTGTTGGGTGGTTTCAATGGCATACACTCTGATTTACTAGTATTGTACTCGTTGTCGTACTTGGCGCCCTCACACTTGCAAATATTCAGCCACATCTGAAGAACATTGACATGTGGGACCAGCCGGACCATTCCGTCAGCATAGCTTATCGTGTTAATGCAGTAACCTTGGCACTTTAATCTAACGCAGCAGCTGTCAATGAGACGCGCAATGCAAATAAGAGATAGCAGGTTGTTCAGGCTGTCTACATACACATTGAATAACAGGGGTAGGGAAAACCTCCCTGCCTTATCCCATAAGTTGTTCAAAATAGGTTTAATTTTGAGCCACCCCATTGTATTACATGTTCTTGTGTCTGGTACCAAAACTTTAATTGAAAGAATAAATGGATCAGTTTATGGGTGGAGAACAGGGTTTAGGGGATGAGCAAGCTATGAGATGGGCTAAATGATGTATCCAGTAGTGTAACTTGTATCCTACTCGACATGGCAACACATCATGCGTTTGCAGCAGCTCGCTTTTTCTGACACCAGCAAATACCTTCTCCTGTTTCATCTGGTGCTCTTTTCTTCCAGGAAGCTCTGCTCAAGTCTAATCCAGAGAGCCAATGTGTTCTAAAGAGCGACTCCTCTTCTGGTGTTCAAAAAGCTTCTAAACGGAGAACTTCGTCAGAATCGTAAGGGCTATTTTAACAAACAAGTGATATTATGCTTGTAAACCAGTCCTATCATACTGATATCTAGTTTAATGCACGGTATCTCCTATGACCATGATCCTATTGCTTTTATTTTTTTGGGAACATCGATATGATGGAAGGGTCGACTTGATTACATAGATTGTGAAACTTGGTAATTGCTTTGACATTTTTTACTTTGTTTGTTGCAAGCATTCTAAAATGTTTAGCACATTTCACAGATGACTAGTCTGTAAATAAACTAGGAAGTAATCCTTCATACGACAACAACCTAAGAATGATCACTGAACATTCGAATATCAAATGACCTTTTTTGAATAAGAATGATCACTGAACATTCAATTATCCAAAACATTTTTTTTTAAAAGAATGATCATTAAACATTTAAATATCCAAATCTTCAAAATGATCTCTCAACTGTCTATCTAGTCTTATTGGATGGCAACAAATTGAAGTCATGGCCACACCAGGGCAGTTTAAATGCTACTATGTAATTACCTTTCCCTGATTGGCCGTTTACAGCAATATATTTCAATGGTGACAACTTCTATAATTTCACCCTTTATTTCCATCATTAGATAAAATTTGCGCTTCCACTAATATTAGGGCCATTGTAAATAGAAGTGGATTGTATTTGTCCCACCAGCATGCGCGGACGGTCACAGGAGAGACAGAGAAGGGTGAAGAGTTAAATATTATGAAAGAAAATTAAGCGCTTGGGGGGTGAGCACTTGATTTCCTTTCAGAATACTTAACTCTTCACCCTCCACTATAGATCCCCTTGTGACCGTCCGCGCATGCTGATAAGGTCCATTTCTAATTACAACGGTCCTAATATTACTGGGAGCGCAAATCTAATCCAATGAAGGTAATAAAAGATGAAATCAAAGGAGTCTGTCACCAGTGAAATATATCGCTATGAACTGGTAATTAGGGAAAGGTAATTACATAGTAGCATTTGCTTTTAAATTGTTTGAATTCAGGACTTAAGGCAGGATGACTGGTCATGAATTCCTAATAACATGTTATCCTTTGTTTCCTCATTTACTACTTTGGTTTTGTTCAACAACCTTACATAGCTTCTCACCTTTCTTATCTTGGTCATGCTCATTGGTAGATGCTTTTGCCTTAATTTTCGTTGCAGAGGTTCATCTTCACCACCCCCCTTAAAGCTACTGGTTCACGGGTCGCACGGGGTCACGATCCAACCGGAGGGGGGGTGAACACCCTATTTTCCTTTCGGACCCTTTTATTCTTCACTATCTCTCCTTCTCTACCCCTTCCTGGTTATGCTTCACCTTGGTTACTCCTTTTACCTTGTGTGTTTTGTTGAAACAGCATAAACTTATTTCTCTTCTTCTCTTGACAACTTTCCCCCATTGTTTTTTTTTTCACTTAAATTTTTTTTAACTTCATTTTTTTTTCACGTTTCTCTTGCTTCATATATTTATTTTGTTAATTTTTTTTTCGTGTGCTCTTGAATCTAGACTCACCAACTATCAAGGTGGCCAAAGTAGCAAGGTTGACGACGGATAACGCCGTAAATGTTATGACTGCATCAGGCCTCTGTAGTGTGGTGGACCGGGGGGTGGGACAACCTTCAGCAAACCCGTTGCTGGGGTAGAGCTGTTGGAAGGTCTTGCTTAACCGCTGGAATACTGTGTTGCAGGGGAAACGAACCTCACATAGCTCACAAGTGGTGCTCGTTGAAAGAGCCAGAGAACACTTGCTATATGCGCTCCAAAGTGGGCGTGGGCATGTTTTGGGGATGCTCCTCGGAACTCTCATAAATTCTTTAATGGAAATTCAGCAAATGTTGATGACCCAGACTTCTCCATTGGACAACTCTTCTGGATAACGGCTATTACAACAACAAAAACAACAACAACGGTTATCACAAGATAATGACGTATCAGCGTCATCATCTGGTGGACGCTCTTCAACACCGCCATCACCCGACGGTCGCGCCCAAATAGTGGACGTAAACCCCCTCCATCCCAGGCTGCCTGATGGAGAGATGATCAGTCAACAGCAGCCTTCCCCTACTTCTGGTGGGGTGGACTTCGGAAACAAGACACACGACCGTAACGCGGGTGCGGGACATGCTGCTTCCGGACGAAAGCCCAGGAGGAGCCGCCGCAATCGTGTAAGACCCCACAAACGAAACGTTGAAAATCAGAAAATACTTAAAAATCTTTTTCAAAATAAAAACTACACTAAGTTTTTCACCGTCAAGGCAATCTCGGGAGAGAACCTGTCTGATACTAATACTATTCAAGCTAATCGACAACTCCGCGCTGCACTGGGGGGACCGCCCGCCGATACATAATGCGTAAAGCCAACTGGCAATCGTTCATCGCTTATACAACAACACCCCTCCCACCTCAGGATGTATCCTGTGACGAGATGGTAGAAAACTTTAACAGTACCTTCCTTCACGAGGCAGATCGTCTCATCCTTATAACCAAGGGAACACCACGTAAAATTAGGTCACCCTGGTGGGGTGACCCGTGTGAAATTGCAAAATGGCAAGGGAGCGTGCAGTCAATCAAAACCGGCGCACCAAAGCAGTAGCAGATAAAATTAAGATGTTTAGACGAGAAACTGCAAAAGCACGAAATACGTCCTTCCTATCTAGGAAAGAATCGTGGCAAAACTTCGTATCGTCCGTTAATGTGAACACACCCATGTCTAAAGTGTGGTTCGCATACGAAAAATAACTGGGTAGTACTGTTCTCACCCCTCCCCCCCTAACCCTAAGGATGATGGGAACGACCCACCGCGATCCGCAGAAAGTCTCTGAACTCTTTGCAACACATTACTCCTCCGTCAGCTCGGATTCTGGGTACCGCCCTTTTTTCCGTATCACAAAGCGTACTGCAGAACAAGATGATCTGAACTTCTCCATAAACTCCCTTATACCTTACAATGACCCTATCACGGTACGCGAAATCCTTGGTGCAATTCACACCTCCAACCCTTCTGCTCCTGGCGAAGATCAAACCTCATACGACATGCTCCATCACCTACATCCCTCTGCACTCTCCTACTTGTGTCTTATTTACAACTCAGTCTGGTCTACCCACTCCTATCCCGATCGGTGCAGGGAGGCAGTGGTTCTGTCTTTCCCAAAACCTGGTAAGCCTAACAATGGAATGACCTACTACCGCCCTACAGCTCTCACCTCATGTGTAGCGAAGGTTCTGGAGAAGATTGTAAATGCCCGACTGACTCGGCCCTAGAAGCAAACTCACTCCTCTCCCCATTACAATTCGAATTTAGAAAGATGGGATCAGCGCAGGACGCACTATTACGCGTTGTGACTGATATCCAGGGGGCCTTGGACCGCAAGCAACACACTGTTTATGTTTTCGTTGACCTTGAGAAGGCATATGATACAACCTGGCGTTATGGCATCGTCAGGGAGATTCACCGGATGGAACTCCGGGGTCACGTAGCATTTTTCATCCGGAACTTCCTCCGGCGGAAAGTCTTCCGGGCCAAAATCGGCTAACCTGGAAGTACCGCAGATAGACCTGCCTACAGCGATTTGTCATTCCTCGGATTGCATCGCACTTCACCTGGTGTGCAGACAGAATAACATCATTACGCCTTTACTGCGCTATCATCCGGTCCAAACTAGACTATCAGAGCCTGATCTATGGCTCCGCGAAACCAAATAATCTAAAAACACGGGAACCAGTTACAATGCCGCCCTTCGCGCTTGTACTGGAGCTTTCCACTCCTCTCCTACTGCCAGCCTTCTTGGTGAAACTGATGAGCCTAGTCTTGCTCTGCGACGAGAACAAATTGACCTCCAATTTTGTTGCCATGTTCTCGCTCACCCCGCCTCCCTTATGTGTACCACAATCCGACCACACCATCCCAATCTGGATCCTTACTCGAGCTTCTCACAACGCATCGAGCTCTCACTGCTGAGCTTGGGCTACCACACATCATGGTGGACCTTCTCCCGCGAGATGCTATTCCCATCTGGCGTCTACCAGAAAATATGCTCTGCCCTCTCTATTTTACTGGCCGTAAAAGCAGATGTTGCTCCCCAAAATCTTCGAGCTATTTTTACAGCCCATGCGGAGACTCATCACGCTGGTAGCTTGCATATCTTCAATGATGGATCTAATGACAACGATGGTGCAGCGGTGCTCCCCGGGCGCGTAGTCACTAGGAGACTCCCGCCATCAGCGTCAGTTTTCACTGCTGAACTCACGGCCATTGCCGATGCCGTCTTGGCGGCCGATACTTTTCCAGATGCCGATATCTCAATCATTAGTGATTCGCTCAGTGCGCTTCAACCCCTGGAGATCTTCAACAATTGCCACCCTGTTATTTCAGCAATCTTGCGCTGGCTCGTGCGATTGTCCTCCAGAAACAACGTTCGTTTGTGCTGGGTTCCAGGCCACTGTGGGGTGGTGAGCAATGAGCGGGCGGACGAAGCGGCGCGAAGAGCTGCTGCGGCGCCTGACCCAGCAGAACAGCGTCCACTTCCATATAAAGACTTTTACCCAGCGATTAAAAGAGCTTTCAGAAATAAATGGAACATGGAATGGTCTGATGATCCTATGAAAAATAAATCGCGTACTATTAAAAACACACCCACAACCTGGGTCTTTTCAAGCTACCGATTTCGACAGACTGAGGTAACTCAATGCCGATTGAGAATTGGACATAACAGACTAACTCACCGACATCTGATAGAGGCGTCGCCACCCCCATATTGCATTGACTGTCTAGTCCCTCTTACAATACCCATGTCTTGGCAGAGTGCCGCCCTTGGACGGAATGTCGACGCACATACTTACCCAGGAGCCGGTTCCTGGGCCTTCCTAATACACTCCGCCTAATGCTACTGAGTTCCCTCAGAGGCAAGTCAGTGCGGAACCGCTTCCTAGCTGAAATCTGATCTGTTGTGAATTGATCATACTTAATCTCACTTTCCGATAGACTCCTCTTTTCCAGAGGTCCATCGTTTTTTTTGCTCACATTCATTAGGACACATTTGTGAGTTCTCCCTATATCTCTATAAACAGTCGTAACCTAAGCATGCCGTGAGTCGAAACAATTCCGGAGACTGACGATGACTTGTTGATGACTTGATGCAGCGCTGGCTGCTGGTTTGACGTTCGGTGCCAGAAGGACATTGACTCCAGTGCACTAGAAAGCCTTGACACTCTGATCTAATCTTACCTTTTTGGATTCACATTCTTAATGTAACGACGGCGCCATAATTCTTCAGCGTGTTTGGTTGTGTTATTATTAACTATATTTCCTTGATTTCACTCCAGTGATGAAGAAATTACTAGTAGTGAAGACGAATCTGACGAGGAAGGCAAAGCCTGGTCACGCGAGAACAAGGACAGCTCCAGCTCCGATTGTGATGACAGCAGCCCAAAGAAGACAGCAAAGCGCAAGCGTGACTCCGAGTGTGACCTCAAGGAGCTGGAGGAGACCCTCGTTAAGCGGCACCGCGACATGCGGCCCTACAGGAACAAAATAGTGGCATTGTGAGTCGAGATGCTGTAGCTTGCTTTTCTTGCCGTGCATCAGCTACTCAGGACTTTGGACGCTAGAAGTACATTGTATCGCGCTAGAAATCTTTGTCCCTCTCTCTAATCTAGCAACTCTGGGCTAGCTCGTCTGTTCCCCTCGTCTTATGAACTTTGTTGCAAGCCTTTGTTTTCTCACAGTGCGAGAATGTTATTAAGACTACTTGTTCACAGAAATGCAAGGAAAGTGTGGAGACAAAACAAAAAGAGCTATCAAAAACATGACTATTGCTTAGCAATAGTTTACCTTCATTTAGGTTAGATATTTCTTTAGTCTCCATTTCATCCTGCGATAACAATACACAATTCATCCATATACATCAGCTTATGGTTCGGGCACATGGAGAGGATGGATGAAGGGAGATTGGTGAAAATGGTGATGACTGCGGAGGCGAGTGGTCGCAGGCCTAGAGGTAGACTGAAGTTTGGGTGGATGGATGGTCTGAAGCAGGCGTTGGGAAGGAGAGACATGAATGTAGAGGTGGCGAGAGAGCGTGCAATGAACAGGCGTCAGTGGAGAATGGTTGTGAATGGTTGATTTTATAACTGCTCTGATGTGCTTTCCCGCCCTTGGCATCCCGCTGTCGGGATGGTCGTGGGTGGGGGGGGCCCGGTCATTATGACGCGGCGGGGGTAAACCAGTGAAAACTGTCGGGCCTTGCTGCTGACGACGGTTCCTCAGTCCGCACTCGGGACCCAGAGTGTAAGTTGAGGGGCAACCGGCCGGACCCTTTAGCACAAAAGGGCTAAGTTGTGTGAGTGTGAGTGTATGAGGGTGTGAGGTGCGCCTTGCCGTCGGCCTCCCCTCTTTCTGGGGGATGCGGCCTAGTGTCTGTATCTGTCTGTACATTAGCTTTCTTCTTCTCTGTTGTTATGTTCCCTTCCAAGGTTAAACAATGTGTTAGGTCTGTTAGTTGTACATGTCCACAATCTGTTGAAGACGACTTGGCACTCACCCATGCGCTCTACAAGGGTTCGAGCACATTTAGGTGAATGTGCTGAACGTTTGTCTCACTGCGAACTTGCTCTCCCAATCTTTATTGTTATTTGCTATATAAGTTTCCCACTCATAATTTACTATACAGTAACTTCAAAGGATCTAATACATAACTAATTCCGTTTCAGTTGGGACGAGCGCACACGGCTGCTGCAAACACAGTCAAAAGGCAGGGGTGGCTCGGGGGTAGCGTTCGCTGCTTTCGATGACAACTTCGGTGTTATGGTGCGACGAATTCTGGCGGACAGAGACAAGCTGCTCAAGCGGACGCAGCTCAGAAGCATACACAGGGAGAACTTCAGCGCTCCCATTGGCAGCAAAGATGTAGTGGTCAAGCAGGAGGTGAGGCAGTAGTCAGTCAATACGAGCATTGAGGAAGTAGTGGCACAGCAAGAGCCAAACTAGCAGCCCCACAGAACAGCGAGGAGCAGTAGTGGCTGGGGAGGCCAGCACCGTCATGCTCGCCAGCATAATATTAAGAACAGCTACGTTAGCGCTAGATCATAGCTATATAT
>SDVV010024723.1:0-12538 GCA_016164225.1 Gammarus roeselii
GGAAACTGTAGCTGAATTTGACATAGTTGCGTCATCGAGTTTAACCGATTGTTTTCGATTCATCAGATAACTTTCGAACCAAGTAGGGTCGATTCCGATGTTGCGGAGCTTGCCAAAAAGAATTGTATGGCTTACACTGTCAAATGCTTTCGATTAGTCTAGCAATACCAGCAGAGATATCTGCCCCTCATCAAAGTTTTTGTACAGATCTTCAGTGATGCTCATAAGTGCGTCTTCTGTTGATAATTTTCGCCGATAAGCATACTGGCAGGCATTGAACAGCTTGTTTGATTCGAGGTAGTCAATCAATTGGATAGATATTACCTTTTCTAAATAATGAAGGGTTGTGACGCTCAGTAGCGCAGATGAAATCTTTACAAATTGATCTGCAGTATAATGAGTTGCTACATGTTTATTTTCATATATTACCTTTACCTTCTGTTTTCTAGATTTTCTCAATAAAAAGCTATTTCTCTGTAATGAGTTAGAGCCATATGGTTTGCATTGTGCTTCTGCTTTTATTTGAATGAATCCTGAAGAGAACACATTACAGAGACGTTTTTACGAGCGAATCTTGATAGCATCCGTTGAACGTAGTTTTCGACCGATTTAGACCTTTGAGTCTTTTAACCTTATTCGGGAATCTCGAAACTTTCAAGTTCCTTTACTGCTCTCGAGTTTATAGGGAAAAGAAACTTTGTCCTCTTAGCGGCGCATGGCGTCTTGCGCCTATCGGTCTAAATGTCTTCCAGGTACCGGGTGCCGTCTGCCGGCTGAAACCCTTAACTCCCAACCCCTTTCTTCCCTTTGTAAGCGTGAGCTGTCCTGCCCCATCATTCATGAGGTCTAACGAAGTTGCTTCCCATAAGGAGACGTTGTTGCGTAGTTGAGATAGCAGGGGGAGGAGGAGGCCCCATATGGCACTTACTCATTACAGAGAAATAGCTTTTTATCGAGAGAATCGATATAACAAAAGTTATATTCCACTCGTAAGAGCCATATGGTTTGCATAGAAGGTGCCATCATGTAGCGCAAGCTGGCCGATGCCAGAAGACTACAGAAGATGGATGGATCGGCTGCATCTTGAACAGGGTGTTTCCAAAGAAGCGCTTGCCGTGGAGGGGAAGGAGAACACATTTGTATAAATGGTGGTGATTACTTTACATATTGGCGAATAAAAATGGTTCGACAACAGCGAAAAGCTGGGTCCTAGCGGAAAACTAATATGCGGGCCCTAAACATGAGGGTCCAAATAATATTTAAGAATGGCTACATACAAATATGGCGTTGTGGCAACGGCAGTGAACATACTCGCTCGACGCGGCCAAAAATAATGTGCGGGCCGTGAGCATGAGCAACCGAAGAGTAGTTACATAATCAATACATATTGCCTCCAGAGACGGTGGGTGAACCGTCCGGTAGGCAATAAATTCTAAATATACCAAGTATACCATTACCAACAGTGTGTACAATAGCTCCTTTGGCAACAGAGCTGTACTGTAAGTAGGATAAAGGGAATACATATTTCGTAATCCGTAATCTGAAGGTATTGCATGGAGTGCCGCCGCACGCATTGGTAAGATAGTGAAGTACGTACTCTATGCTACATAGAGGAGGTCCTGGCCGCAGCGAATGCGGTGTCCGAAACGTACGAGGCGAGAAGGACTATCTACCTGGTTCCCAAGTAGATGCAAGGTTGGTTAGGCTTCTCTTCTGTGAAGAGATATTTGTGCACGAATACGTGTGGCGACCTCCAAAACGCTTTGGATATGATGTCTTGCAGCGGGACTCTACGCGTCCAATCGAGAGACGAGGCACACTTTCGGACATCGTGATCTTTAGCGAAGGCATGCGGTGTGGCCTCATCGATATGCGAGCAGAGGTAGTGCCCCACCGATGACGCCTTGAGAGGCTTGCCGGAAGTAGGCTAGATGAACGAAAACTCATTGTGCGATGGACATCGTGCTATGTAGGCTTTAAGTGTGGTCATAGGGCAAAAACCGTGTCCCCGACCATCCAACAGCAGTGAGGCGATAGAGATGAGCGGTGGTGTGTGGGCAAGGGTCTGGTTTTTGTACAGAAACTTGTCGGCGGTCAGGATGAGCGCGCATGGAGGCTTGGTGGAGAAATGTAGTCCCGTGCGTGACATGGCTGCAATTTTAGAAACCCTGTTGCCTGCTGCGAGCGCGACGAGAAACAGTCTTCTGAAAGAGTGCCAAAACTGACGTCTAAGTATTAAAGCGAGGAGAGGCGAGCATGTAAAGCACCGGCTCAAGTTTCCACTGCGGCCCGAAACGTTGTGGCGGATTCTCGTAAAATTGGACGCGAGCCAGTTCATGAAAGATCGCCCCCGCGGGTCGTGACGCCAAATCCATGTAAGAGTGGCAAGTGTAGCGCATTCATAGTACCAGAACCGTAGGAGGATTGAGCCGCTTCTGCTTGCCGGCACAGGTCAGGAACGTCAAAAGGCTGGACTGGTTGATGGGCCACGTTTGGAAACATGTAGCTTTGGTATTGGCGTTGTGTGGACTGCCTGTGCGTGTTAACCAGGGTGTCCGCCAGTGAGCTGTTGAATGTTATCATGAATACTTTTTTTTTAAATTGAATGCGAGATAACGCGAGAATGGTTGGGATGTAACAGGGACCTCCCTGCCTTCGATGCGCTGGAACACGGCGAGGGCGAGCGAGAGTTCGTGGAAAGACGCGATGACCATGGGCCACCACAGTGCGTTGGGATGGTCGGACACCACGAGGATGCCGCTGTAGCGGTACGTCTAGAGTTAGTAGAGCACTTGGGGAATCAGATTTTATGGAGGGAAGAGGCATATTTCCTTCCACTGATTCCAGTCGCATGAGAGAGAATCCACTAAAGCCGCTCGTGGGTCAGGAAATGGAGCTGCAAATAGTGATAGCTTGTGGTTCCCCGGATGCGCGAAGAGGTCGATGTGCATAGTCCCGCGCAGGGCAAAGAGGTGGTAGAGGCAATGAGGCGTCAGCGCCCATTCCGTTTCTACCGGTAGGAGACATGAGACCTGAGCGGGCCAAACGTTCTGCGAACCGGGAAGGATGGTCGCGAGGAGAGAGATGTGGTGGCGCTGGAGGATCTGTGGGAGCTGTGCTCCGAACTTCTGCAGCGCCGGGGCATTGCTGGAGCCCAAGGGGTTCACCATGGTCACTGCCGCTCTGTTGTCGGACACCACGCGGACTGTGGTGTGGTGCGAATGAGCTCGTGCGCCCAGCGCGTGTATGATGGCCAGCGATTCCTTCGCCAACAAATTGTCGTGTTGACACGTTTCTGTCTCAACAACTTTGTCTCTACAAATTATTTATGTTTTGACAATGTTCGTTGGGAACTGTTTTGACAAATTGTCATGTCGACAAATTTCTCTTAAGACAATTTTTGTTGAGAACTGTATTGACAACTTTCTGTGTAGACAAATTTTTGCTTTCACAATTTTTGTCATGAACTGAATCGACAAATTGTCATGTCGTGGGACGCAGCTCACGGAGAGCAAATTCAGTGCGGCAGGGCAATATTTGCCGACCCCATCTGTGGCTCTCGGGGCAGTGGGTCACTACTCCACTGCCCAGATGGGCCACCGCGCACTGAATCTTACCTTTCGAGAAGGTGCTACGAGCTGTCAGGATCAGGTGAGGCGGGAGTGCTCTGCGTCCGAAGCCAGAACGACTAATGAATGATGGGGCAGGCCAGCTCACGCTCATTTAGGAAGGAAGGGGGTTGGGGGTTTCAGCTGGCAGACGGCCGAGCGCGCCACCCGGTACTTGGAATGGAAGACATTTAGACCGATAGGCGCAAGACGCCATGCGCCGCCAAGCGGACAAAGTTTCTTTTTCCTAAAAACTTGAGGACGGTCGAGGAGCCTAAAAGCTTAGATATTCCCGAGTAAGGTTGAAAGACCCAAAAGCCTAAATCGGTCGAAAACTACGTTCAACGGATGTTATAAAGATTCGCGCGTAAAAACGTCTCTGTAATGTTTTCGCTGCAGGATTCATTCGAATTAAAGCAGAAGCGCAATGCAAACCATATGGATCTTACGAATGGAAGTGAAAGGTAAGCTGCACGGGTTCTCACTGTACCGATTCCTGAACTCTGTGGTAATAGTAGTCATGTTGAATTCGTTTATCCTCCATGCTTTCCTACTAAGGTATGGTCGGAGTGGACCACAACTGTTGCTCTATATACATGAGGGCTTTAGTGCTAGACCTGTCGAGTCGGTCAATTATTCAGATGAAATTAGTTCGATGAACAAATCAAATTTGGCACCTACCTAAAACCAATTCACAAATTCAATCAATTTCAGATTTGTCGATAATTCCAAAATTAATTGCGGGCAAGAATGACACATGGTTTCTGATCTGCCCCTACTAACAGTATACATTTTTCACGTCCATGTACGATCATCAGCCTTTTGAATAATTTATTTGTCTGCTGATCAATTCATCTCTCAAGCTTTACCCATCTTAGCGACCTTTGCTCTGTCGGACCCGACGTTGTCAGCAAAGATTGGCGCTCTGAGAACGTTGACTGCTGCACAAATACTCATGATTACCTTCATCAAACCTGCGGCTCCCCGAGGTACCGTTGTTTAGATAAACCAACGTTAGTTGAAACAACGTTAGTTGAACCGACGTTAGTTAAACCAATGTTAGACAACCCAAACCTGGCTGACACTCGCTTATCCTTTTTCCCCAGTTAATGATCTTGGGATGAGTGAAAGCGCTCTTTGTCGGATCCTTCTGCGCTAAGAGGTTAAGGTTCAGTATGTACGAGTTTTTTTGAGAAGGACGAACAGTGAGAGCCCCATTAATTTTCTTGAGGGATGCGGCCCGGCATCAATGTTAATGAAAATATATCCCAAACATTAAAAGAGCGTGCTCATTACACCGATCCACTTTTTTTCTCTCCCGCAGGGCTCCCCGCTTGGCAAATACTTCAGCGGGCCACATGTGTTAGGTATGCTGGGGCGGTTCACCCTTTCTGCCCACGTGAGCGTTTCCAGAAACAAGAAGGCTCGGTCGCTGCCACTGGTGCTGACAACGCCTGACTCAAATGCCCCCGAATCCTGGTGCCTCGTGTGCGGGGTGCCGCCCCTCGCAGACCACTCGCACAGGAAGTAAGAACCTTCACCCGATGTAGCTTACTCTTCACATGCAATGGGGCTCTGTAGAGCTTAATATTATCTTGTGTTGATAGACAGAATAAAATCTAACAGTGACCTTAATTCACCAATTATAAACTGGTTTTTATTTTTCATGGTTGGATGCATCGTTTGAGGGTAGTCGTTGAAAGCGATTCAAAGTTAAAATGACACAAGGAATAGACGTAGGAAGTAACAAATACCTAGTTATTGCTATTGGAGAATGATTTGCTTGTGTGTTTTCGATGAGTTTTGCCTGTGCCAGAAGGTGAGAATTTTATGTTGTTACTCAACTCGGGAAAATAGTTTGTTGTCCGATTTGGTCGCTTCCACTGGCGACGAAAGGTCGGGAGTTGAACGAAAGATTTGAGCGAGAATTTACGATTCTTGTGTGAAAACTTAGAAAGCTACTCTACAAGAAAGGTGTCGTCTTGTTTGTCAACTTGTCATTAATCCTACCGATTGCTATTGCATATTCAACATGTTGACGCTTGTTGATGAGCATATATTCTTGCAGTTTCTTCGGGAAGGCCTTCGAGCAGGCCGTCCAAAAAACTCAGTCCCGAGCGGAGTTGGAGTTTTTCGACACCCACGGTAGGTGTCTTTAATGTGTTAAAAACCCTCGTCACTATAAACATGCGTTCGGGATTTGTGGTGGCCTTCTGGGCAGTGTTAAGCACGATACTCTGTCGAGATACAATTTCCCAATACTTCTTCCATGTTCCAGGTGATGAGTTCGTACAATGTCATTTTATTAGGTATATAGATACATTATTTTGCCCAGCTCTGCTCCTGTGTGTGATTCTACTGATGGAAGTTGTATGATATATATCACGAGTCATCATTAACTCGAGATTTTATAATGACATTTTATATATTTGACGACTGAGTGTTCGCTTCCGTTTTTAAATTATCATAATTTGAAATATTTAGTGCTGGTATATATATATATATATATAATGGTAATTTTCAACAAAAATGGCTCTTTGGAATAGGTCCCCGTATTGTAAAAAAAACATTTCTGGTGGATTTTACATATAGCTATTCGATCCAAATATAACCAACTCGTTAATTCTATGCGATTGTGTTGTTGTATTTGATATTGTTTCTTTCAATAGAATATAAAAACGATACTTACGTAGGTACAGTATGGAAAAACAATTCAGTTATGGTTAGTCTTTAACTGATGAACGTACGATACTTTCCCTACGTAAAATTTACCTCAATATGGAATTGTGTAACTACAATATCTAGACAAAGCTTCTTCTTAATTCTTTCAATCAAATTTCCGCTTCATTCAAATTTACGGCAAAAAATGATTTCATGGGGTTTTTGGTAATCATAAATCAGATCAGGGAAGAGGTGAAGAGGGTGAGAAAGGGAGAGGCCGGAAAGGAGGAAGTGACGAAAGATGAAAACGGCCAGTTGTTGTTGGAAAGTGCTGATGTACGGAAGAGGTGGGCCGAGTATTTTGATGAGTTGTTGAATGTCGAGGATGACAGAGAGGCTGACATTGTTGCTGTGTGTGGTGGTGCTCGGATGCCAGTTTTGGGAGAAAAACTTGTTGCGGACATTACCAGGGAAGAGGTGCAGGCGGACATTACCAGGGAAGAGGTGCATGAGAAGAGAAAAACCCCTGCTTTGGACGGCATCGCGACCGAGTGCCTGAAGAAGGGTGGAGTAACGATTGTCGAAGGGTTGGTGAGGTTACTGAACTTGTGTTTTGTGGCAGGCGTGGTACCGAGTGAGTGGCGCAGTGCCTACATTGTTCCGCTATATAAGGGCAAAAGAGATAAAAATGAATGCCTCAACTCGAGAAGTATCAGTCTGTTATGTGTGGTCGGTAAGTTGTACGGGAGAGTGCTGATCAAAAGGATTAGAGACTGTACGGACTGCGCAATTGGAGAGGAACTGTGGGGCTTTAGGAGTGGTAGAGGGTGTACCGATCAGATTTTTGCAGCAAGACAGGTCTGTGAGAAGTACCTTGCCAAAGGAAGGGAGGTGTTCTGGGCCTTCGTGGATCTGGAGAAGGCATACGACAGGATTGACAGGGAAGCGCTGTGGAGGGTGTTGCTTTGAATGGAGTGGGCGGACATCTGCTGAAAGCAGTGCAGAGTTTCTATGCTGACAGCCGAGCATGTGTTAGAGTGGGGAGCGAGGTGAGTGATTGGTTCACAGTGAAAGTGGGACTGAGACTATTCTACCTCTATAGGGATGGAGTGGTCAGGGAGGTGAACGCGAGTGTGCTGGGTCGTAGCTTGGAACTGTTGGAAGCGAATAGTCGAAGTTGGCAGTTGAGCCAGTTGCTATTTGCTGATACGGCCCTGGTTGCGGATTCGGAGGAGAAGCTATGTAGGCTAGTGTCTGAGTTTGGTAGAGTGTGTGAGAGGAATGTAGCTTCGAGTGAACGTCGGTAAAAGTAAAGTCATGAGATGCTCGAGGACTGTCGATGCGAGAAAAATTAGTGTCACCCTAAATGGAGAGCTCACGGAGGAAGTTTAGTGTTTTAAGTATCTGGGCTCCCATGTGGAGAAAACTGAACTAGTGGAAACTGAAGTGAAGGCGGGAGTGAAGGAGGGATGTAAAGTGTTGGGTGCACTTAAGAGTGTAATGAGCTGTAGGACGTTGGGGATAGAAGCAAAGAGAGGGCTGTATGAGTGTTGTTGTCCCAACTGTGCTCTACGGAGCTGAGGCTTGGGGGGTGAGAGCAGAGGAGAGAAGAAGGTTGTATGTTTTCGAGATGGAATGTTTGAGGAGCATGGCTGGAGTAACGCCGAGAGACCGGATCACCAACGACGTGGTTCGAATCAGAACAGGGATGGTGAAGAAGTTGGAGGACAGAGTGGATTTGCGTGTTCTGAGGTGGTTCGGGCACATGAAGAGGATGGATGAAGGGAGATTGGTGAAAAGGGTGATGAATGCGGAGGCGAGTGTCGCAGGCCTAGAGGTAGACCGAAGTTTGGGTGGATGGATGGTGTGAAGCAGGCGTTGGGAAGGAGAGACATGAATGTGAAAGTTGCGAGAGAGCGTGCATTGAACAGGCGTGAGTGGAGAATGGTTGTGAATGGTTGATTTTGACGCTGCTCAGATGTGCTTTCCCGTTCTTGGCATCCCGCTGTCGGGATGGTCGTGGGTGGGGGGGCCCGGCCATTATGACGCGGCGGGGGTAAACCAGTGAAAACTGTCGGGCCCTGCTACTTACGGCGGATTCTCGGACTGCACTCGTGACCCAGAGGGTATGTTGATGGGGTACCGGCCGGACCCTTTAGCACAAGAGGGCTAAGTTGTGTGAGTGTGAGCGTATGAGGGTGTGAGGTGCGCCTTGCCGTCGGCCACCCCCCTTTCTGGGGGATGCGGCCTAGTTTCTGGATCTGTATATATCAAAAACTAATTTTCTTCGCTAATGTACAATTATTTCACAATAGTTCATAAAATTTGATCACCGTCATAATTGCTTTTGATTTTCTCACAACATATGTTCATATTTTCAGTTATTCGGCTAAACGTGGATGATCGCAGCAAGTTCTTCGACGCGTTGATATCTTTGCTGAGCTGAGACCAACGAACGGAAAAGAACTGCAGTATCCACTGCGCGGGCTTCTTAACGTCGCTGGGTCGTTCTAGACCCAGTGAAGGGCATTTTTTTGTGTGTTATACGATGTTTCAATTCTGTTATTTATCAGCTACTGACCTGATGAATCTTGTATCGATTTTAATTGCGCCTCATAAGTTATTTTTATTAGTTCCCTTATATGCATAATTCGACTATTAAAGTTGCAAGGTGCTAGCATTTTGGACTAAGGCATTAGCCTGGTTTCCCACATGGATTCTATTGCGCTGAAAATCTCGATCACTAATCTAGTTATCTTGTTCCATGCCATTGTTACTTTTTTGTATGCAGGATCACAAAAAAAACTCAGAATATACTCTTAGTGTTTCGTGTTTGGGTGCTGACTGACTGTGTCTCACTCACGATTGTGACGTACTTTTGAAATCTGTAGCAATATTGTATCCGTCAAGTTCATGGCAATGCCTTTACAGCTGATGCATGTCCACCGTCCACAGCAATTTCAAGATCACCTCGTTTGGCTAAGATATGACCACTGTTCACAGCAGTTTCAAGACCACCCTTTTGGTATGTTAAACGTCAATGGGCGTAGGCGATTCATCATTGCGTTTTCAGTTTTTTTAATCATACAGTAATCCTTATAGTCGGGATATCAACTGGCAAAGCAGTTCTGCAAATAGTTTTCCAATAAGAGATGAGCGTCCTTCGTATACAAATCAACATATTGAAACTAGCCATGTTTCATTGTGGCTGGCAAGTACAGTATCTGGATACATTAGGCAGAATTGAGAATCTGGATTATTTTTCGGAGTGTTTTGAAATTTGCAATACTCTGGAAATGCATCCCCTAAATATAATTCTTGATTACTAGTTATACAGATACAGACACTAGGCCGAATCCCCCAGAAAATGGGGTGGCCGACGGCAATGCGCGCCTTACACTCCTCTCAGACACTCACACAACTTGGCCCTTTTGCACTAAAATATCCGTCGATTTAACTGAAAAAAATTATGGCGAATATGCTAGTTGATGGTTTTGACGAAAAAGTGGATGATTTTGACGAAAAGAATCATTTCTACCGTCTGTTGGGCATTAGTAGTTCGTGTTTCGAGACACGTTTATGTAAGCAAGCTGTAAAGTTTGTTTTTTCAAATTCTTGGCCATTTGGTGTTTCATGTACTTACGTGGTGGAGGATTTGTGTTGTGTTTTAAGCGTGTAAATAGATAACCATTTGTTCGTTAATTTGTCTATAAATAAGATACGTTCCATTTTTCACTGCTACACACGTAGCTAAATTCGTTTACAAATAGCTATAACTTTTAGACGTACATTTATTTATTGATCATGCATAAGGTAATTGAGGTATTTACTGTCCATAGGGCAAGATTATGCCTAATTAGGTGATAGTTATTATTGTCATCAGTCCGCATGACAGAAAAGAATGGCTCTATAAGATAACTACCGTAGCTACTTGTTATTTTGCCCATAAATAATATCAATTGTTGTTCACTGTCATAAATTAAGCAAGATTCGTTTTCATCGCACCCTTGGTTTATATTCAAATACTGAATGTAATTGCTAAAACTTTTAGATGTATATTTCGGGTCTAACATGACAGCTAAATTGCGATCTGTCGTTCATGCAACCTTTTTCTACGACTCGCATTTTTTTTCATTCCTGCTGTTCTTATGCACGAGATTCCCTACGCTGAGTGTTGATCTTATGCTTAACATTACCGTTTCCTGTCTTCTCCATCTGTCTCATCAGCAGGTGTTGGGCGCATTGCCCTCTGCACCTTAAGGACTACTTTGGAGCTTTGAGCAGGGTAGGTTGAGTGATAACGCTCCTTGCTACCACCCGGGGAGTGTTGTGACCAAATGACCTCAGTACGAGTTGATTTGCCTCCTGTAGCATCCGTGCATTCCTTTGACATTCGCAGCGTAGAGGACATTGACTTCACGCAGTAGTAAACCCAGTCAATCTTATCTAAAATGTGTAAATGGCCTGATGTAGCATTAGTTTCTGGTGTGACGTTCGACTTCAGAAGGACCCCTACTCCAGCGCGCGTTGGAAAGCCTTGTCACTAATCTACTCTGTCGTGTTGCTCGATGATGTTTGACTTGTAGTCACTCCTCTGCGATTGATCGATTATTGGAATAGTTTTCTTCCCAATCCCTGAGCTCTCCGAAAATTTCCACTACTAAGCACAGGCTCTGGTGGATGCTTCTCTTTCCGGCTATGCATATTTTTTTTTATACCTGAAATTTTAATTATTTATTCACTCGAATGTGGTCTTACTTTATAAACAAAAGGTAAACGCTTTGTAAGGATTACCTTATTGTATCCTTTCACAAAATACACACCAAATTCTACGCTGCTTGTGACTTTCGCGAGACCTCTAGTCCAAAACAGAGAATGATTAGAGAGAATAAAAACGAGAGCAACCAAGATTATAACCCTCATGAGATGAAGTCACTGCAGGCGGCTGTATGATCTTCTTCCTAGGATAGAGCGGGTTCGGCGAACAACTTGAAGATACGTTTAAAACCCTTCAAGGATTTATCAAACGTAGATTACTTTAACCTGGAATTCGCGTTTGTTCAACTACGGTTTATTAACAGATCTTTTCAGAGAACCCCCTTCATAGTACAAGCTGGTCCCTAGTTTGTGCTAGGACCTTGAACAGCACGTTTGTTATGCATGCAAAAAGTTTAATTAATGTGAACGTTAGAAGCAGTAAAGCCAGTCAGGAGGCCTTCAAGAGTCAGCCTCCTGGACCCTGGCATGAAGAAAGGGTCCAATGGAGGGAAGGAAGAAGCTCCACCCGGGAGGGACCAGCACCCCCTCCAGAGTGACGAAGACCAAGATTCCAACGGCCAAGAACGTCAGCCTTTCCAAGATGACCAGCGCCACCTCGGCCGAAGATGACCGGAGAGACGACCGCATCGACAAGTTAACCAGGGGCGTCCAGGAAATCAGGAATCTACTAAGCCAAGCTAATCTACTAAGCCAGGAATCTACAGGAATCTACTAAGCCATGCTAAGATTACCTTACACGAAGTTTTAATTTTTTATGGCTTCACGCATCTTTGCCGTGCGGGGAGAACGCCTTAGCATCCACTGGTGTTAGAGCGTCATACCTCGCACTCAAACCAAACCCTGTTCAGATAGATGACATCATTCCTAACAACGGCATAAAGTTGTTGAGTGCCCGCTGGGTAACTGAACTCGTTTTTGAAGTCATGCCCGCTCTTGCGGTGGTCTAACCTTGACTTATTTTGCGCCTACGGGGACGCTTACAAATGTTAACGCCTGAACTACGGTGAAGAGGACTACCTTGATCAAATCTATTTTTAACACATCTTTACTCAACGCTGGTGGTATTAACGATGCAGGGGCTGGTATTCCCCATGACGACCAAAGACGACTTCTCTAATTATAGTGAAACGACAACGCTAACTCTTCAGTCATGTTTTTCTCATCCGTGTTTGTCTGGATGCAGACTGTTAGTCGTGAATAATTGCCTCAGAAAATTGGGGTTTAAGTAAATGTTGTCCCAACGTTGCAGTTTGCTAAATCTACTGAGGTTGCTATTTCTGTATGATACTAACGGCTAACCGCAATCCCCAGCGTGTCGGAGACGACAAAACGGGGCGGAGCGAAGGGGCTAGGAATCCCGTTCTCTGTAAAAACCTTTCCTCGAAGACGGCAAGACGAGCGGGGGGAGGAGAGGCACACGCCTCTCCAAACCCTATTGTTAGGGTCGCTGAATGTGCGTGGCTGTAGTACGAGTGATGTAAAGAGGAGGG
>SDVV010024724.1:0-12538 GCA_016164225.1 Gammarus roeselii
AAAGCAATGCAGTTGTTTTCTGTGAGGGGGAGGTTGTTGCGTTCTGATCTTGTGAAGTGTTGGAAGATTTTTCATTGTTCTGTTGATTCAGGTTTGTCTACTCTGTTTGAGAGAGCTCCGGATGTTGGCACACGTGGGCATCCCTTTAAGCTGGTGGTTCCTTGCTGTCAGACGGACTATAAACGGAGATTCTTTTATTCTCCCTGTGTGCAGATTTGGAACCGCTGCCTGCTGATGTGGTGCAGTGTGATTCACTTTGCAGCTTCAAGAGGGCCCTGGCGGAGGAATTGGGGGCAGTGTTGTACAAGTTTTGCTAGACTAGAATTGATGTGATGTTGTTGCTTTGTTTTTGTTGTCAACGGTTGTGTGCAGTTGTTGACTGTCTTCATTGTTTTGTTTTCTTTGGACCTATTAAGCGCATTCCGACCAGCGTCCTGCTGCAGTGCTTGTACCGTACTGTTCATTTTGATTGCTGGCGCGCTGAGGTGAACTGCCTTTGATGCCTGCGTGCCCTGTTGCCGGGGCTGTTGGGGCTGTGGGGGGCTGCAAAGGTGAAATACAAAGGTGAGATATTGGTTCAAGTAGTGGGTACCACAGTTTCAATATTTTATCAACTTACCTAAACTCTAAATACCTTGAACTGCATGGCAATAGGGGCACACCAACAGCTCCCTGCACGTCACACAGTGACAAGGCGTTCAATAGAAACCTGAACTGTGTCAAGTATCTAATGAGCTGTCCCTTCAAGGCAACAGCTAGAACAAACATGTCGGAGCACAGAAACATGAAACAAAGGGGCGATTATGTTGAGTGTCTGAGATGGGTGAACAATTGGGTGAGGGTTTGGGCAAAGGTTGGGTGCCAGAGATTATGGCTTCCTGCAAACAACAAAATCATAGAGCAACAGATACATAAAGCTACATTACACCTCTGTTGTTTAAACTCCTATCCAAAGATGTAGCAGTAGAATGAGACACTGGGCAAAGTGTTACAACCTCAGGAGGTTAAGTCAATATTTAACTAATAGACCCATGGCTCTCATGGATGAACCTCTCTATAGTTATGTACTTGACAAATGTCAACACAAGGTCTTTTAAATTTATGCAAACAATCACAACATATTGCTCTAAAATTTACTTACCTCATTTCCTGCAGCACGACAAACTGTCCAGACAACAACTAATGGGCAGGCAAGTTAAAACCCATGACCATTCAGTGTAAATCACATATATTTGAGGCTCACCCTTGGGCTCCTCTTCTGCTGCTGGACCAGCTGGTGGTCAGCTAACTAGTAGCAATGACATTGTTAACTTGCTGTATTTACAACAAATTTGGTTATTTAACAACATCATGACCAAAGAGAGTTAGTTGAAGGACTTTTGCTAGGTTTTCACATGCCATCACCACAAGCCATCTTGTGGTGATCTGCTTGATGCTACATCTTGAACAGGTTCATTGAGTGGAACCACCATATAGGGATACATAGAGCAGTGTTAGTCATAGGTAGAGCTCTATAGGGCACTGTAAACTACAGGTAGGCCTCCATTGCACAAGGTGAACCAAAGTGAACCCAAGATTGGCCTACATTAGCCAGGGAAGCAAAGGCCCTACCCCAGACTGCAAAATATGTGGGGCGGGGGCAGATCTCGGCAGCGCCTGCCTCTGGCAGCGCCCAAAAGACAGTAGGAGCATTTTCACTTAATGAGTATGTAAAAGAACTGTCAAATTTCAGGTTCCACCTCATATTTTAAGAATCTTAAAAGAAGCAGCGGTGTGCGGTCACTGCGGGGTGCAGGGCACCCTACAAATCAATGTGGCATGTATTTATAACAACTACCCATAAGGTGGTTAAATAGATAGGACTATGGGATAGTAAAGCTAGTACTATCTAAGGTAGAGGACTTTGAATCTAAGGCCTCCAGCAGCTGAACAGTGAGCACAGAATAGAATATGTTAGGTCGTCATGATTTATACATGGAGCTCCTTCTTTTGAACCAACTTCTTTCTTTTTTTAACAGACCGTAGCCGCCCCGCAATTGCTTCATTGACATTGGCAGCCCATTAGTTTTGGTGGACAGTACTGGGGGCGCCTTGGCGTTAGACCGCCAGCTCTACTTCCTGTTCTTCAGCATTGGTGGCCCAGGGGGCTTTGCATTTGGCAGCTCTTTATAGCATACCAGTCATCTTGGCAGTGCCTCTTGCACCCTTTGCAGTGTGGACTCTACCAGCTTTCTTCAATCTGACTTGCTGGTCAGTGAGAGCTGACAGGGGGCTGCAGAGGTGAGAAACAAATGTAAGTAAAAGTAATGTGAGCCACAGATGGGTTCTGATGGCCAATGTTAACCACAGTTAGCCTGAAGTAGGGCTTAACATGGTTGAGTAAACCACAGCTATCATGATTGGATATAATAACACAAGATAAGGCATCTACATCTTCAATGGAAATTATCATTGGAAATGAACTCCCATTATTTACCTATTACCTAAACATTTAACAAGATCAAATTATCTAGGCTGCTACTCTCAATTTAGTTGAAACCCATCCATGTTTAGTTTATGAAAAAATATCAGAGAAAAAAACTCATTTTTACCGAAGCTAATACGTGAGACTGTGGTCAGTAATCGCAAGCTTCTCCGTACGGCATGACGCTAGTCAATTCAGGCAGGTAGGCTTGCACTGCTTTGAGTACCAATTGACAATACCTTCATTGAAATGTTTGATTTTCTACCTGTGGTCCATAAATAAGCTGGTGCACCGTGCATGCAGGAACAGTTTTGCAACCTAAAGGGTTATACGAAGCCATGCAATCACTTTATTTTTCTGTGCATTCAATGCCACAGTACATTGTGGGGGAGGAACCACCACACCTGCATCAGTATTTCGTTAATAGACTTTCGATTAGCATTGGCCGGTATGATTGCCGAAAGCGAGTTGCTTATTCCGGTTGTTTTGGTCAATAAGTAAGTGTTGTAGATTGCATGAATGATTTGAGAAGAATCGTCGAGCCGCAGTAAGTGCGTTGCACTCCATCAGTCAGTTTCTCATCGGATTTAGTCTCATCTACTTAAAAATATACCAAATTGATTTGATTTGAGCTCCGTTCCCAACGAAAATAATACATTTTATAATAGTTGATTTTGTGTTTTGGTATCGATAAGAGAGAAGTGCTTAGGCTGGGTGCATCGATGAGGTAACATGTTTCCCGTCAAATTGCAAAACACGTGGAAGAGGCATCGCGCATGAAACATTCACATTATACTGAAAATTTATTCAAATTGACCACTTAATAGCGATTAGTGGCGAACTTATAGCCATGTAGTCACTTATATTAGGTAAGTACATATTAGACTTGTTTGATTTGAGTTTCATTTCCACCGAAAATAATACACGAAAAAAAAAGATATTGTTTTTCGGTATCGATTAGAGAGAACAGTGCTTAGACTAAAGGTATCGATGAGGTACAGATACAGACAATAGGCCGAAATTCCCCAGCAAGAGGGGTGGCCGACAGCAAGGTGCACCTCACACTCTCATACATTCACACTCGTACACCTTAGCATTTTTGCGCAAAAGGGTCCACCCGGGAACCCCGAAACACACCCTCCGGGTCATGAGTGTGGTTCGCGGTCAGTGTCGGCAACAGGGCCCGATAGTATGGCTGGTTTACATCTGCCGCGTCATGATGACCGGGCCCTCAGCCCCCGCCCGCGACCATCCCGTCTCTGAACGACGTGCCAAGGGAAAAACGCACATTGAGGCAGCGTCAAATCTCACCCGTTCACAATCATTCCTCACTCACGCCTCTCCAGTACAGGTTCTCTCGGCACCTTCACACTCACGTCCCTCCTTCCTAACGCCTGCTTCATACCATCCATCCACCCAAACATCGGTCTCCCTCTAGGCCTACGTCCACTTGCCTCTGACTTCCACACTCTATTCACCAATCCCCCTCATCATCCCCACCACGTGCCCGAACCATTTCAGAACACGTTAATCAACTCTGTCCTCTTACTTATTCACCACCTTGTTCTGATTCGAACCACGTCTTTAGTGGACCTGCCTCTCAGTAATAGTCCAGCCATGCTCCTCAAACATTTCATCTCGAAAACATTCAACCTTCTTCTCTCATCTGCTCTCACCCCTAAGTCTCAGCTCCATACAGTACAGTTGGGACAACGACACCCTCATACAGCCATATTTTTGCTTCCATCCCCAACGTCCTGCAGCTCATTACGCTCTTTAGTGCACCCAACACACTTCGATGAGGTTCCCCATCAAATTGCATAACTCGTTGAAGAGGCATCGCGCATGAAACATTGACATCGAACTGAGTATTACTTCAAATTGACCACTTAATAGTGATTTTTCCTTCTCATAAAATAAACTTTAACCTTATCGCTTAGAAATCGAGATCTAGAAGATACCATAGCGATTCTTGTGCGGTTTCAGCGTTAACACGGAAGAAAGTAAGTTCAGTATACGTTTAATAGCACACGTTTATTTGAATTGAAGGAATTAGTACAAGATGAGGTGGATAATTATCCTCGTGGTCCTGATTTTTGTAAGATAAAAACTTGTGTATTGTCCTTCTCGTCATAGTGTATTTTCATGGCACAATTTTCGCAAGACATTGCACAGTATAATGTGGTTGCATGGACCTCAAATAAAAACTTATATCACAATTGTACGGGAGCCCACCTTTGCGTGCATCAAGCGAGATGCACACAACTTGGCCCTGCATAAAACTTTTTATAACAACCCCATACGACGTAATGATTCAGTTTAAGTTGTATTATTTTCTAAAACCACGTGTGCCTTCTGATGAAATGCATTGTTTTGTAAATGCTCTCATTTAAAATACTCCTATTTGCGAAAAAATACTTCGAATGTACAGCAACTAACGAACACTAAGAGCCGACATTTTCTAACAAGTGAATTTCTTTTGAATTAACCATAATGTAATGTGTTATTAAAAATAGATGAAACCAAGTTCCTTTGAAAATTCTGTGTTTCATCCAATCTTGACATGCATCATACTGGTTTAGGTTTCTGTTATCAAGAGTTAGAGCTCAAATAATGCATTTTTCTCTATCTATCCTCCAGTATTTTGGTCCTCCGCATAGCGGCCGTCATGTGACTGTGGCAGGTGGCTTGGCTTCACTCGCTATCGTTCATACAACTGGCTGTGCCATCTCCATCTATACAACCTCTCTGGTGAAGTTGGGCCACCGGCCACAGCCACATGACGGCCGCCATGTGGATTACCGAATATATGGAACTAAGTTTTTTTTTAAAGTCTGTGTTTCATCCAATCCTGACATGCCTCATACCAGTATAGGTTTCTGCTATCAAGAGTTAGAGTGCAAAGAATGCATTATTCCCTATCTATCCTTCAGCATTTCGGTCTTCCGCATGGCGGTTGCCATGTGGCTGTGGCCAGTGGCTTGGCTTCACTCGCTAGCGTTCATACAACTGGCTGTGCCGCCTCCATCTATACAACCTTCTTGGTGAAGTCAAGCCACCGGCTACAACCACATGGCAACCGTCATGCGGATGACAGAAAAACTGAAATAGTTAGGGAATAATGCATTCTTTGAGCTCAAACTCTTGCTATCAGAAACTTATACCGGTATGAGACACGTCAGGATCAGATGGAAAAACTTTTCAACGGAACTTGGTTTCATCTATTTATAACTACACATAATTACATTGAAGTCAATTCAAACTAATTCACTTGTTAAAAATTGCCGGCTCTTTGTGTTTGTTAGCTGCTGTACATTATAAGTGTTTTCTACAGCATAGAAGTATATTATTTGCAGACATTTAAAAACAATGAATTTTATCAGAAGGCACACCGGGTTTTATAAAATATTACAACTTGAATTAGGCATTAGGTCGTATGTGATTGGTAATTAAAGTTTCATACAGGGCCAAGTTGTGTGCTTCTCGCTTGATACACGCAAAGGTGGGCTTCCGGGCAATTGTGATATCAGTTTTTATTTGAGGTCCATGCAGCTACAGTATACAGTGCAATATCTTTCAAAAATTATGCTATGAAAAATACACTAAGACGAGGAGGACAATGCACAAGTTTTTATGTCACATAAATCAGGACCACGCGGATAATTATCCACTTCATGACGTACTAGTTCGTTCTATTCAGACAAACGTGTACTTTCAAACGTATACTGAACCTACTTACTCAAGTGTTAACGCTGAAACCGCTCAAAAATTGCTATGTTAACTTCTAGATCTCGATTTCCAAGCGATAAGGTTATAGTTTTTTTCATGGAATGGAAAAATTGCTATTAAGTGGTCAATTTGAAGTAATATTCAAAACGACGTGAATGTTTCATGCGCGATGCCCCATCAACGTGTTTTGCAATTTAACGGGAAACATGAGGTTACCTCATCGATGCACCCACTCTAAGCATTGTTCTCTCTAATCGATACCGAATACAATATCACCTATTTATGAGTTATCATTTTTCCTGGAAATGAAGCTAAAATCAATAAAGTTTATTATGTACTTACCTAATAGGAGTGACTACAGTGCTACAAGTTCGCCGCTCAGAGCAGCCGAAGGCATTTCAAGAAGTCATTATCGTTGTGATAAGTCTTCGCTCTCCGTTCATTTCAATGCATCGGTGCGCGCATGGTTGCCCCTCCAACTGGCTTCCAGCCAGCTGAGAGCCAGCCCAGCCATGCGTCAGTCTGGAGCAGCTTTGCCACCTACATCTATCCAACCTCTTTGGTAGTGTTACTACCCAACATGTCGTACCGTTACAGTTGTCATACACAGAGCATTCCTACAATGTACGAGATATTAAACTATGTTTAAGTGTAAAAATGTTCCAGATTGATCACTTAATAGTGTAAAAGAATATTTTAAGTACGTAAACGTATATTAATTTTAAGAACTAAAGGAACCTACCTATCATTCATATGAATCGATGGTCTGTCATCAAGCTATTTGTGTTACTCCCCTATAGTTATGAGATTATTTATTCATCTAAGGAGATTGGCTTTAGGGATGCGCCTTCGTATCGGCATATCTCCACGTTTGGAGAGTGTGCAAGAAGACGTAGAGAGAGGAATGATTTGTTGAGGGTAGCAGAGGGCAGGAAGGGGAAACTAACCCTAGTCTGCTGGATTTACTTATCTATTGAGATCAGCTATAGGTCCGCGGCTTCGGATTGGCATAAATCCGGGTTTGAGGAGTGTGAAACAAGACAGTGGGAGAGAAGATTTGTTGAAGGTAGCATAAGGTAGGAAAGGCAATGAAAAGCTGAGGGGTTATTGTTCTAGTCTGCTGCCAAAGTCTCTGATCAATGCACTCGCATTCATGCTCTCCAGTCACTAAATTCTCTCACCTCCCCTGTCAGGCTCTCCTACTCAGTAGTGTGAGATGCCTTATGGTACCTCTGCAGGGATTGCTAGTTGGACATCCAACACCCTTTTCCATGTCTTCTTCAAGAACACTTTGGCTGCCTCTGTCACTCATAGTTTCTTCTTGTTCCTTAGTCCCAGGAGAAAGTTTTGCTTAGTTATTGTGGCATGGAACAAAATCAAACGCAAACTGCGGGGGACACCATGGTGCAGCTGTACGCCACGAGATAGTGGCTTGGCACCAACGTGTTAAGTTTTATTGGAACACAATCTTAACATACTTGACCTGACTTATATGCACATATTTATAATCTGCATGGCAAACATACCTATTTATCTGGGGTACATAGTTCAAACCTGCATATATACATATTATTCTGGAATGCGTATCTACGCCCTCAGCCTCTCACTGTTGCCATGGTATACAACTGCGCATCCAAAACCATTATGGTTACAGAGAAGAATATATTTCCTAAAGAATTATTGTTAATATTTTGCAGAAAACTGTTTGAATTATGTACAGAAGAAAATTAGCTGTCAGAATGAAGATTTCTGGTCTAGGCATACATGTTGGAAATGAATGATTAAATTGCTTTCTGCATGCTGATGAAATAGTTGTCATGATTGTGAGTAGGTAACGATGAGCTGTCTTGCTTGTTTTGTGATGCCATATGAGGGTAGGTAGAAGTAGTGAAAGCAAAACAAAGGGGTCAGAGTGACCAGAAAAGATCAAGAAAGAAAATTGAAAAGATAGTAGGAGAGTAGAGGGATGTAACACGCGAGTTTAAGTGTTTCTCGCATAGATGGCATGATTTTGTTTATTGAGAATGATTGATGTTGTTAGTGTTTATGGAGGGCCAAGTTATTGTAGTAAGTGAGGAAAAAGAAGAAAAGAAGTTATGTTGGCTACTAGGAGAGGTATATACAGGGCATGACAGAATACAAGTATCTTGAATGCTGGATGACTGAAAATGTGTGTGAGAAGGAAAAGGCAGAAAAGAATGTGAAGGACAGCATGCTTCGAAGGAAACCGTAATGAATGTTGCATAACGTTACGGAAGAGCATGGCTGTCTCTGAAATTGTAAACTGTGTTGCTAAAGTAAAAATGTCATAAGATATAAATATAGAGAGAAAAAGAGAGAGCTGGCAGCGCACAACTGGATGTTATGCTAAATAAGGTAGGTAGACAAATTGCTTCTAGGAGCTAACAGATGGGTTGTCATTGACATTAAAGCAATCAGAGGTGAAGCTGGTTTGGTTAGAGTTAGCTTGGGGAATGAGTGATGAAAACAGTGAAAGAATGATCTATATATGGTGACCAAAGAAAGTGCCCATGTGGAATGGTGTGCATTGTTAGGACCATAATGTGAAAGGAATAGGTACCAATGTATGAGACTGCATGATGTAAGAATAAATGTGGCATAGGGCTGGAATGGTATGATGAAATTAAAAAAATTGACATCAGAGTAAAACATTGAACTGGAAAAATGGCATGCAGAGATGAATAAAAAAAAAATCAACACCTAAATAGTAGGAAAACAAGCCAAGTCAATAAATGAAGATTGTATGATGCTAGAAGGGCAGGGCTCAATTTTTCAAATGCTCAGCCAATGACAGTGAAGTCTCAAAACCTGCTATAAAGCTAACTTAATCCAACAGCCTAGCATAACTCTACAGCCAAGCAGTTGAGAATATTGTCCACAGCAGGGCAGAAGAGACCTTACTATTCATAGCTGGGTATTTCCTGTTCATGACATAGTAAAATGGCTGCCACTATCTGTGGAAGAGCAGCCACTGCTAGTCTGATGTCTGATGACAGTGCTGCAATCTAGCATTCACTGTTAATGGCATGGCAAACGGTTGGCCACTGTTCACAACAGCAGTGAATAAACCACTGTTCACGTCAGGGTGCCTGATTGTTAACCACTTACAACACTTGGACACAGCACCTGCGTTTTGCAATTTTATAATTTATTCAAACTCTCAACTGTTATGGATCTTTTTCTCTAGTTTCTCACCTTTGCAGCCCCCCACAGCCCCAACAGGGCACGCAGGCATGGGAGGCAGTACACCTTGGCGTGTCAGCAATCAAAAAGAACAGCACAGCACAGGCACTGCAGCAGGATGCTGGTCAGAATGCCCTCAATAGGTTTTTGAGAAAACAAAATAATGAAGACAGTCAACAACTGCACACAGCTGTCAGCAACACAAACAAAGCCACACAATCACATCAAATTGGGTCTAGTCAAACTCATACAATACTGCCCCCAATTCCTTTGCCAAGGCCCTCTTGAAGTTGCAAAGTGAATCACACTGCACCACATCAGCTGGCAGCTGGTTCCAAATCTACACATAGGATAGAAAAATCTGCGTTTATAGTCCATCTGACAGCAAGGAACCACCAGCTTGAAAGAATGCCCATGTGTGTAAACATCCAGAGCTCTCTCAAACAGCAGACAAACCTGAATCAACAGAACAATGAAAAATCTTTCAACACTTCTCAAAATCTGAACGCAACCACTTCCCCCTCAGAAAACAACTGCATTGCTTTGAGCCGTTCACACTTGTCCACTCCACCCAGTCCATCAATCTCTCTGGTCCAGGCCACCTCCTCTGCACAGACTCCAACATGTATAATCTCTTCATATGAAAACCTAACAGAACCCTGTCATTGCCTCATAAAGGTATGTAAATCTTATGTAGCTATACTGCCACTATTTGTGGCATGCAAAATGGTGGCAACTGTTCCCTGCTGGTACCTGAGTCAGGGTGTAGCATGGACCAGAGTGGTTCCCCACAGTTGACAACCTGTGGAGTTTTGGTGATTCCGACACTCCAATATAAACACCAATTTGTTTAACACAAAGTAAAAATTTGCATGCTTTGAATAACTCGACAAGTAGCATCGACTAGGGTGACCCGTGACTCCCTGCATTTTCGGCTTACTTAAAAACAATTGAAAAAGTATGTGACCTAGAAACTTTGTATTTACGGTCTGTTAAGCTGCTATGACCATGAACCACCGTATGTTTCAACATTCTATCATCAACCAAAGAATAAACTTACATTAAAATGTGCGGCAAGCTAAACTCCCAAATCGGGGGTGATTCTCCACACCTTCATATATCAATAATTGAAACGCAAATTCAATGTTTGTGATTACCAATAGAAAGAACATGCCTTTATATATCAGTAGATAAAAATAAAATGTTACATAAATTTTCATGTCTGACTGGTCACTTATGATAGTCTACTGGGGTGACTCCCTGGATTTTCCGCTTACTTTGAAATAACTCAAAAAGTTCGCGGCTGAGAAACTTTGTATATATGGTGTGTATAGCTACTATAATCATGAAGCACCGTAAGTTTCAACATTGAATCATCAACCAAAAAAAATACGACAAACTGTGCTGCGAGCTATGACCCCTAATTGCGGGTGACTTCCCGCACCCTCCATTTATCAATATTTGAAACGCGAATGAAAAGTTTGAGAGTACCAATCGAAAGAGCATGCCTATATTAGTAAATATCAGTTGCTTAAAATTAATTATGAAGTAAAATATTACGTCTGTCACAGGTGCTTTTGATGCTCGTCTTTTGCTGCTGTCTTACCCGACCGTCCAAGGATTTTTTTCCCGATTTCGACACGGGAAAGGAAGTTTTTCTTCAATAATTGCAATCTAACTTTACTGGAAGTCATTTCTCCACATCCTAAACTAATTACAACCCTTACAGTATCGGCAAATGAGCAAATATTACAATGAAACAATCTTTTTAATAGTATATATGATGAAACATGTAAAAAATGTATTTTGTCAATTCTATTGCAAACTTAATAGATTAACATGAATACAAGTAATGCTAGGTAAGGTATTGTTATCTTGATATGAAAATGTGATGAAAAATATTGTTCCTGGGCATTAAACATGAGTTAACACTTAGGCCTAGACTAGTCACCATGTGTTATAAACATCGGGTCATTATAAAATTAGTTACACATTTTGAAATTAGCTGTGGTGTTTTAGAAGTGTGCTGGCCCAGATTTACAGCATAGATCCAAAAACTTTCACTACCAGGGTTCTCTGGCAAGCGGATCCAGAATAATTGCAATCTTTCATTAATGCTGAGACAGGTACTAAGTGGTGCAAATGAAACGCAGCTGTTCCATTAGAATTTATTACTAAAATCACACTTAGGACGCCGTAAAATAGGGGGAGCTGAGACAACATCGACCAAGGAAGCTGTTGCTTGACTGAAAGATAGACAATACAAACATAATCAGCACAGATAAAATGTTCAATTAGGAACTGGATCTGTAAAAAGGGTTATTAGTACTTATAATTCCAAACATTATATCTCACATAAAAAGAGGGAAACCACTCGATATACATTCTGTACATATTTACGATAGCTATTCCCAAATAAGGACTAATAAATGGCAACTATATTTGGCTGAAAGCACAACTCTGAATTTCACTAAATCCATATACATGTTAACACAGGACCCTATATCCAGTTAACATTGCACACAAATTGCCGGTATCACAAAAATATAATCATAAATAACTCTGGCAAATATCACTGATATATTCCTTCCCCACTATCCCAAATTACACAATGGTCACCAGGGAAGTAACACAATTGACTTGGTTAAATACAAATATACACATGAACTGCTCAGATCATGACTTAGTTGACCAAGCAGTCCCCCAATTAATGTTGGAGAACCAGGTCTGGCAAAAGCTTTGGTGCAACAGGTGGCGGTGCTGCTGCTGCTGTGGCTGGTCGTGGTGCTGCTGCGGCTGGGCGTGGTGCTGCTGCGGCTGGGCGTGGTGCTGCTGCGGCTGGGCGTGGTGCTGCTGCGGCTGGGCGTGGTGCTGCTGCAGGCGGTCGTGGTGCTGCTGCGGCTGGTGGTGTTGCTGCAGAGGGTGGTGGCGTTGTTGCGGCTGGTGGGAGTGTCACTTTGTCTGAATGTAGTCCGGCGGCGGCTGGTCACGATTCTGATGCGGCGGCTGGTCACGAATTTGTGGGGTCCTTCCGGATCTGTGGCTGGAGTCAATTGTGATCCCCCTGTTCAAGGGTAAGTCGAGGTACGATCCTCTGAACTACCGCCCTGTCAGTCTGACCTCTGTGTGCTGCAAGAGTTT
>SDVV010024725.1:0-12538 GCA_016164225.1 Gammarus roeselii
CCCCCCTCCAGAAAACTTGCTATAACACTAATCCTTCCAGAACCGAATAAATATATATAACGAGCAACAGTTAGTGACCAATTAAACTCCACTACAACCATCTAAAGAAGAAAAAAAAACATATATATAAATACAATGAATATCAAAAATACAGAACAAATTAAAGTGTTCATAACATTAACCTTGGCAATCAAGGGCGCAAGCCTGCTTCCATCCCGCCGTTGCTCCTTCCGTTCCCCTTCCGTCCCCCTCCCCGCTGCGGTTACCCCGTACGCTCGGTGAGTCAAGGTGCATGCATCGCGTCCTACCCCGCTGAAATGTTATGTGCAAATTCCCGTAGACCGGACAAAATCCGTCGTTTGCGGACATACTAACTACTCCCGGGGTCTCGATCTCTTTCCTCCATATGCACGGGCTGTTAGGATGAGGAACAGTGTGGCAAGAGGCCCTGGACGGCTGTCCTAACCGTGCCGGAAGGCGGCGGTCAGGGCAGGGAGTCAAGTCCTTACGTAGACAGTTGTAAGAGACACTATTCTGGTGGCGGAATAGTTCCCTCGCCCCCGTGGTGGTTTGATCATCCCCAGTGGCTGGGGCTTAGTCCGCTTACTCTGGGGCGTATAGGGAGTGGGCCAGAAGGTCACATCAGACTCCTCCCGTCGTAGCCCGCACAAAGCTGACTATGCTTTGACTCAGCTTCTTTATCGTCCTCCAACCCCTGCTCGCATGGTGGTTGGGCTCACTAGTGTTTGGGGCATATTCCATCACTGGCTATATTTTACTTGAATTGAGAATAAATAGTGGATTTTTGCTGGTTAAACTCCGTCCGTACCTGAGATTGCTTGAGAGTTTTTAGTCCTTTTTTGTAATATTTGTAATGCTAATTCGGTATTCAAATGACGTTGCAGCGTTGCTTGCGACTCATTATGTTTTTGTTCAATTATTGTGAACGATTTAAGGTCTGTGTTGGTGATCGTTTGCGTCATTAATCAGTATTGTGGTACTGGACTATGTGGGGCTACTTTCAGTATGTCATGTGAAAGTTATTTGCAAGGTAGTTTAGGTAAGGTTGCGCTTATTGTGATCAGGTTTACGCTCTGGTGTGAGTTTGCATAAGATGCGATGATAATGTTTGTCAGAGGAGCTCGCATTAGAGATTGCGCTGTATTAGGGATAGGACAGAGCATGTTGTGTGGTTCCGTTTGATCAACAGAGCGAGGGTGATGTCTCGACCATCTATGGTAACCGCCTGCCTGTAAAACAGGAGTAGTTGACGAGCCACAGTTTACTTTTATTTAGCATTGTTTGGTTGTTTTGGGGAATGATGTTTTCCAGGGTGCTCAGGGTTGTATGATATGGCAAGGTTAGGAACTGTATGTGTTGTTGGCGATAGTAGTACGTGGGGCGATCGTAGTGCATGTGACTGGCCTGTTTGATCCTCGTCCAGTGAGTGGATTGTTTAATTTTAATTCGTAAAGAATGGAGATCATTCTGTGTTGTTGATTGGAGAAATTGAATTCATTGGTGAGTGGAGTTTGTAGTCAAATCTGTCTCGATTAACCAAATTCCTATTATTTTCTAGGTTTTGTAATAATTTATGTCTTACTTCAAACCCATCGACTAACAGATGAATACTTAATTTTATGTCTGTCCTAATTCGAAATCTTTCCCTGTCACATGAATAGTGAGAACGATTTTGTAACCTTTGTGTTCATCTTGGAAGTATATTCATGATACCCAGCATTCCTCCTCATTCACGAGCTGTTAGAATGAGGAGTCGCCTGTTGGAATGCCGGAAAGCTGAATTGCACAAGGATATTTATTAATGAAATGCCATTCTTCAACGGACTTTGAAGATGAAAATAACTTGAGACTTCTCATTCGATAATTTTTAGCTTGGGAATCTAATTTTGTATGATAGAATACAAAAGTTACCACCATTGCTGTAGTACCTATTCCATCATATCCTGGGTAAGAAACAATCAACCAATAACATTAGTTGTGGGGAATAAAACCCACAATGCCTCGTCGGAGGAAAGAAAACTGTAAATTGTTTATTGTTGTAACCATCTAGTTCAGTATGACGTTGGCATCTGGAGTTTGGAATGTATGGGTTGCGGCAGTGGTCCTTGATTTCTCCTCTTCCCAGCTCTTTCTCAACTTCCAATGGTGTTCCCGCTCTGTGCTGCCTCATATATGTTTTCCCTCTGTCGTATTGAGTAAAAAGCCAAAGAATTTTCCTTTATCTTGGAAGTATATCGTTCTAAGATTTTATAGTAGTTAAATGCATACCATGGTTTTTAAGAGAATATGATTGTATTATGGTAAGAAAACGTAAGTCGTAGTTGTTGTAGTTTGAAGTAAACCATCTTTGAGTTAAAATGTCCTGAGGTTGAGTAAGTGTTTTCTTGACGCCAGCCGGTAACCACTTCGGTTACTGCCTTAGGGCAGCCAGTGAGTTCAGAACAATGGTGAGTGTAACACCAGTCGTTTCGGTGCTCTCCCAGGATGTGAAAACTCTGAGTGATGGACACAAATAAACTTCACTGCCAACTAGTACTCTAGATGACATCGAGACTAACATAGTTGAGTGACTGAAGCAGTAGAAAGAATTAACATGAATTAGGTAGACATTTATTAGATGTAGTTACACTAGTTCATTAGTTACAAAAAAATACAGCGTATCGAAGAGAAAACGCCATTGAAGTAGCTATTCGTGAAGAAAGAAATCCCGCCGAATACCAAGTAAGTTCCCGTTGTGTATCATAGTGATGTGTTAAATATTCCTAGTCCGAAAAATCAAAATCTCAATCAGGTGTCAATCCCATTTAAAGGTGTGTGATAATATATTCAAAGATCTATGTAAAGTGATAAGGGAAAGGAAATAATCCCCCACATTAGACGACTACATTGTTATCTTCGTACCCGACCCACATTTATCTACATATGTTTTACGGGTGAGTGGCTGACCTGTTGATTGGGTTAACTAAACACCTGTGTTGGTCGTAGAACCGTTGAATACCTACTGTGTTTACCTCACTTTTCAATTTAGCCGAATTATTCTTATTAACAATACGATAAATGTAGATTTTCAATGACGTCACATTGAAATGATAACATCATTGACATAGTAATGAAAGTAAACTGGAGCCGGATGTCTGGTCAATGTAATTATTTGTTTAGTGTGCTAGAAAAAAAAGGAATGGATGATAAAATCCCACACCACTAGCAGGCCTTAAAAACAGCTTTTCGGATCTAATTCAAACAAACACAGTTATGAATGTCAACAAAAAAACTTTGATAATACCGAGGCTATCACTGTGATCGGTCAGAGCAAGGTTTTCTTTTTCAAATTAAACGAACATAAGTAGATAGTTCAACTTGAAGAAATCGGTAAGCCCCTCTTGAAAATTTACGTATTTGAAGGCATAATCCAAATGGGAACAATGCCTTCTTCTAACCCAATTTTAATTCAAGTCGGAGCAAGTACATGACAAACGCAAAAACCACACAAGGAAGATATGAAACTTTGCTAACTAACATCAAACAATAACACCCGAACACCCATGTCACTGGCATCTTTCCCCATCCGAACCAAGTTGATATAAGATAGCAAGATGGTATACTTAACAATCGCCTTGTAACTTTCTGTGAAGTTAAGTTTATCGTATTTTCCGACCATTGGGTTAACGATGATCGTATTAAAATTATGTGATTATAATCAAATCATCAAACAAAATACAAAAGGGCAAGGGTGTTCCACAGATGCCAGAAATTTGTTATTTTCGCGTCCTGTTCTTTATATTATTGAATGGAGATTGTAAGTTTTTATAGGTATGCATTCCCATACTACAAATGTACATTTTAAGTACAAACAAACTTAGTAACGTACAATATCCAAACAGGGATATCGAAAACACACCACAAAAATACCATATATCTGGCGCATATAATACCTAATGCCCGCGAAACCGTACTTCAGAACATCGGAACTAAACTCATTTACGCAAATAGATCTAAAAATTTAGACACCCATTCCAAGGTTTTGCCAGAACAGCCCCCTAACCCGGAAGTAAACTCCTACGAAGAGATGTGTATGACACATGTCTTGCCGATCCAGAACTAGCAACGGAAACGGAATCAAAACCGTCGAAGCAGAATTACATCTGAGATATAGACAAAGGTCGCTGCCCCACAGCTACCTCTGTCCGTATTAATAAAGAAACATGTGTTACTGAACTGCTGGTACCCTTAACTGTTATTGTGCAAACGCTAGCAGTCTTCGAGCCAAATCGACGAATTGAAAACCTTGCAATGAACAAAAGATTGACACAATATCAATCACAGAATCGTGGACGAAATTGAGAACTATATATTATCTTGGTAAATTCACACTTCCGGGATACTCGCTGTTTTACAAAGCGTCCCATTACCAATTATCCCCAAATATTAAAAGGAACTATTAGTAGTGTATGAGTAGCCTAAAACGTACTTCTCCGCGGATTTTTGCTCGCCCTATTTCACATGGAGGCGTCTAAGGGGGCCGAAACAACCCTGGAGATTGTATAGCCGCAAACGATTTTTTTTATTCGGACAATATAATTGTTAGGAAGTATGTTATTTCTTATTGTAACCGACTTAGTCGGTGTATATCTCGGACATTGTATTTGTAGGGAAAGACAATTACTCTTGTGGTCAAGTTAATTACTGTAGGTACAGAGAGAACGCCCGGGACGGGTAGGATAGGGGAGGAGGATAGGGGAGGAAACTCAGGCGCCTGAGATTGGGGCTCACCTAAACGCAAATGGGATTGGGAAGTGTGTCATTACTTTATGTGTCCGACTTAGTTGCTTGGACCTCATACTTGTAGGTTTATTTAGTACTATTCTGGTCAATTACTTTTGGAGCTTACGGAAACGCAATGTGGAAACGTCTTCGGTCACCCAAATGCAAGTTGCACACACTGGAAGACCTTATTATCCATTAATGTAACATAAAGATCTTATCTCAACTCGCACTTCTCGGAGAATACGGCTATGGTTACGGCTGGGTTACGGTTACGGTTGGCTTACGGGACGGTTATGGTTTGCTTACAGACGGACGGACCGGCAACGTTCGGATATACATTGGCAAGGTTTATGTTATGAACATTTTACATTATATTGTATTTTGATGGTTATTGCATTTCTATTTATGTTTTTTCGTCTTTAGATGGTTGTATTGAGATGTAAGTGGTCACTAACTGTTGTTCGTTATATATATTTATTTGGTTCTGGTAAGGATCGTGTTAAAACAAGTTTCGGGAGGGGTGGACCCATAGGCAAAAAGTTGGATGTGCGCCTGGAAAATTAGGTGAGATTGCTCTTAGCTGTTATTTGTCTCATAAATTATTTCCGTGGCATGTTTGCTATGTTTGAGTGTATGTATCATTGTATACTTATGGATGGTTTAATGTTTCTATATATTTTCTGTGCATATATGTTTGTATTCTTATCTAATTGGGGATATAATTGACTCATTTGGAAGTTGGTTGGATGCTTGATTTTGAATTTAGCAATGTTCTGTTTTTTTTCCAGTCGTTTATTTCATATGTATATAATATCTATAGGTAGTTGGCAAGTTGATGTTTATATTCTGGGTTGATGCAGCAGCTTCGTTACGAGAATCTATCTACCCCATAACGCATTATCCAGGTTTGAGCCAGATATATCGGTGTTCTATTGACGCGGTGTTCTAATAGCGAGAGTACCTGAACGATATGGATTTATTGTAAGTTATTACAATCTGTTATGTATACTTTGTAATATTCGGTTGGCTTATGTTGAATTTGTAGTGTTTTTTGGAATTTTGAATAGTTATCTCATACAGTTATAGAATTTTTCAGGATATTTTAGGCTTCCATCGTTCATGTTGTAAACTATTTCAGGCATTATTGATCGGTTATTGCATCTTTTTTTTATATGTATATATCACATTCTGTTACGATTAAGCCGTGGTTACTTTAGTTAAAGAAATGTTAATCTCATATTTTTTTATCCATACATCGGTAGACAATAGAACAAGATTTATTTAAACATATTTATTAAAGGTACAGTTACATGGGTTTACTTATGAACATTTACATAATTTTTAAATATTTAGGGTCGGTTGCAGTTCTTTTCACTTATTTTCAATACATGTTTCTGTAAACAATCAAACATATTTTATGTTTATAAAATTTTGTTACATGGTTCCATAGGAATATTTACATATTTTGAACATTTACAGGTTATAAAATGTTCAAGTTAACGTATTTTTCGTCATTCCTGCGAGTACATACGTCAAAGAAAGTCTCTCCCGGCTTACATCTTCTACATGTTAAATCCATTTTACTTTAGTTTTATCAGCCAAGTCACATAATTTCCTCATTTTAGTGACGGTAGGTTTATTTTCAATGGAATTTTGGGAAATGTCCGGATGACCTTAAGCCAGTGTGTTGAAGGTGTCGAGATAGTAACGTTTGTTATCAATTTTACACAGGCAGTTTTTATTAATTCATACAGTTTGAAGCTGGCATGCTTGTGCGCAAATGTTGTGCAGGGTCTCAGAGTGTGTGTATGTTTTCTGGTTATGTCTCTGTATTGTTCATGCGTGGTTTCAGTGTGTATCATAAAATAAGCTGTAGACTTTTTGCTGATGATATGTATATCTATATCACCTTAGGTACCCGAGTGCAACTTCAATTTTGCTTGATATCTATCGCATTTTTAATGCAAGGCAGGAGGTGTTGTAATGCATTTCAATGCAAGTCTTGTTGCATATCTGCAACTTCTTCAATGTACAAGGGATGTTTTTTGGGGTAGTTGGAGAAGACCAGGTATTCAGGCAGAGGAGATTGCCGCATTTTCCGCCTCAATATTGGCCATATCTTAAACTGGGCTAATATCTATCGCGTTCAATGCTACCCATTCTGTATTGCAACTCATCGCAAGTCATGTTGCATATATACATTTTAATGCTAGTCATTTGAGTTATATATAGGATATTGCAAACAAAAATTTATATGATATATTTTTGTTGATAATGAATTTATAACACGGTTTTATATATTAGGGAATTACATGGGCTCATCAGTTATACGAGAACATAAATATTCACTCCGATAATCGACACGAGCAACTGTACAAAACATAGATAATGTCTTCGACCTCCTCTCTTGTGTTATCTTGACCGGCGATATCAGTGCCAGTTTGTGGGTTCTTTATCTATGATATGCATTATTTCTCACCTAAAGTTGTCGGCTCATCGTATCGGTGTCGGATTTATCATCTTTATTTTCTTTGTTCTATTGGATTCTAGAGTGCTGCCCTTAGTACACCTTTTAGATAAACGGATACCTTTGAGAGAAGTGTATGCAACACTTCCAAACCTAACCTTGTAATCAAAACTTTTTTTTATAGTCTTCAGCGAGCTTTTTTTCGATGCAAATTTTTTAATTATAGTGGTATGCTAAAGGCATCGAATCGTTTCAGGGTTTTTCGTACTATTGCCAACATTTCCATTCACTATATTTCCCGTAGATATCCAAAATATACCTAATTCTCCTAGCACTCGACTGTTTGAGACACGATTTCCTCTCTTTATGATTCATTTCCAACAATTTTGAAACAAAGTCATATATACATTTTTTTTTTAGAATTTACAATTCTTATACTTGTTATCTTTTTACTACCGTATTCGATAAAACGGTTTCCTTCAACTTTAGCAGGTTTTTTGTCACATGAGGTTTTCTTGATATCACTACCCATATTTTCAGTAGTTTCCATTCCGGTTAAGGTTTGGGTCTCCTCCCGTCACATCGATTTTGCCATTTTCATCCATTCTTCATACACTCTGCGCTTTGTTGTTAGAGGTGAAGCACTTTCTTTACTGCTCGCACCCTGTTGAGTACTGTATATCTCATTGTTTATGATACTCAGTCCGGTTCATTATGTTCTATCAATACACCCGTGGCATCCTTAGAGATTTTATTTCCTCGCTCATTTCTAGTATGATCAAACACAAGATAATGTCATCGTTTGAGATGTTGCCAAAACCCGAATGTGGAGCTCAATTTGCTTAATTTTATCTCCGCAGTGCAAATAACACATATCCCGTGTGTTTATTTCTACTAGAGTATTTCCAGATCCAACTTGGTGACATCCGTCTACACCGAAAGCGGACCGCTAACTGAAAGAGTACAGATATGAGTCCAATCTATACATACAGGATCGTTAGCGTCACTGCGTTGGCATATGTATTGGCACCATGTAAGCATTTACACACATTGGTGCAAGGAGGGTTACCATGCACTGCCAGATGCATTAATACCGAAGCAGCCTAACCTAACCAACTTAACCAAGAATTATGTGTCATCGTTCGAGATTTCCTTCTTACGTACGTTACGTATTCATTGATTTGTGATATATTCATATCAACCCACCCCTCCACATGACTCTATTAAACGTAGATTTTTCTTAATATCACACACACAATGTAGAACCATACGCAGATTTGCATACATATACAGGGTCGGGTAACATCTGCAGCATTTTTTTCCATTACAACTACACCACTTGCTTTTGTTACAAAATATTTAATGTGGATCAGCTTCACAGCATGTTTGGTTGGAAGAACAAATCATCCTAACATAACCAAACCTTTACTTATGTACGGTATTCAGTCATAGATAAATACATTGCATAACAAATATTTCCATATGTCTATACATTTTGGTATATCCTTTGCAGTTTTGATACACACATTCAATTTTGATCTAGCAAATATTATTCATGCGCATAAAAAACCTAACCTAACCTTACCTAACCTAACCTGACCTTATGTATGTTACCTAACCTAACTTATGTACGGTATGCAGTTATTGATATATACATATGAACATTCCGCACGGTTCTTTATAAAACTTACACCTAACTCTTTCTACTTCGTGGTCACTCTCGGTCCAGATTAGTTGGCAGAGGTGGTAGATTTTCAATCTTAGATGGTTTGACTGTTACAAGTATTTCATAATCAATCTATCCTTTGCAGTTTTGATTCACACTTCCAATTTTGATCTAGCAAATTTCATCCATTATTTCATAGTTAATTACAGCGTTGTTTGAATGTTATAGATATTTTCATTTAATTCTTGATTTTGATTTTATGCAATTCCAAATCACTTTTACATGTTATTCGCACCCATCAAAAACCTAACCTAACCTAACCTAACCTGACCTCATGTATGGTATTCACTTATTGCTATATACATATGAACCCCTCCACACGGTTCTTTATAAATCGTTCACATAATTATTCCTACTTCGTGGTCACTCTCGACCCATATAAGTTAGCAGAGAGGACAGATTTTTAATCTTAGATGGATTGAATGTTACAAGTAATTCAAATTTGTTTTCACTATCGTACACACGGGCATAAGGTCTCGTACTATGTTTTCTTATTTTCCTCCGATAGCTCCTGGCACTAAATCCTTTGATGACTTGCACAATTGATTTGCCTTTTCTTTTGTATAATTTCCATACTCTTCACGATGACTTCGTTTCAAATGTCGTCGTACATTACTTTTAGAATTATGTTTATTCAATTTTCATTTTTTTTTCTGGCAAAGTTCACGGACCCCCATCACCACATTACTTGCGAACAAACGACGACTCTAGCTCTACCCCATCCTTCCACAACAGAATCACATTCTTGACTGAGTATGATCTGATCGGAATCTGATTTATATCCTACCAATCTGTAACACATTAGAACATTCAACCCCCCCCCCCCCCCGCCCCTCAAGATAGGTTTATGGCAATGAGTGAAACATATTTTTCTACTGATTTCGACATATTGATGTTGCCTCCTCCTTACACGATGTATGCAATTCATTGCTTCTCCTATCAATTTTAGGATATTATAACAATTGATTTAGGCTTTACATAGTTTTATTAGTATTTATTAGCATTAATTACAGTTCTTGCTGTATTCAGCAATACCATCTACCTCGTTTTTTCGATCACAGCAGGGCTCGTACAGCCATCCATATCCATCATCATGATGTCTCAGTTTCCTCTCAAAATGCATCATATAATCCAGCATATCTTTGTGGCGACCACCAAAGGCTGTTCCGTACCCATGAGTCCACAAATGTAGTTCTTCTTCTTCTTGAACCTTAATTATTCGAACCCTCTCAAATTCAATGTCATTCTGAGATAACTGATATTTTCAACACTAGTCAATATTTGTTCGATCCGACTCATATCATTTTCGGAGATTTCTTCTTCCAAAACACGTAAACTAATTTTTGCAACGTGAAAGTTCATTCATGTCTATTTGAGGATGAGCTGTCCTGCTTCAATTGCACTCAACGTAACGCTGACTCCAATCTCGGCATGCAGCTAGCTTTTATAATGCAGTTGCAGTTTTTTTTTGCAAAACATTAGGCCTATCATCGCTTGCCTCGGTCATCATCTGTGTATGTATGTATGTACGTGTATAAGGGTGTGTACGCATGTGCATGTGTATATTCAAGCGTAAGGATAACAAAATTTAAAATTTCAATACAATATTAAAATTCAAAAATTCAATAAAATTTCATTTATTTTCGACGCTTGGACAAAGCCAAGTCCGTCTATTGAAGTGATAACTTTGCTACTAAAGAAGGGTCCGGGCGTTGAAACAATTTGAAATTTTATTGAATTTTTGAATTTTAAAATTGTATTGAAATTTTATATATTGTTATCATTTTTTTAACTCGTGTATACGTACATACGCTTGAACGTACACATGTACATACGTACATACCCCTATAAATGTACATACATACATACATACATACAGAGATGATGACCGAGGCGAGCGATGATTGTCCTAAGGTTTTGCAAAAAAAAAAAACTGCTACCGCATTATAACTAGCTGCATGCCGAGATTGGAGTAAGTGTTACGTTGAGTGCAAGCTCTTCCTCAAATAGACATGAATGAATGTTCACGTGGTTAAATTTAGTTTACGTGTTTTGGAAGGAGAAATCTCCGAAAATGATATGAGTCGGATCAAAAAAATATTGACTAGTGTTGAAAATATCAGTTATCTCAGGATGGGTGTAAAAATAATCAAAAGAGTGGGAGATAACATTCATATATGGATGAAGGAAAAAGGAAGTCGTCGTTGGGTAACTAATAACGACGAGTTACAGTCGTTTGTAACAACGTTCAAGGGAAATAAGAAAGCAACTCTCGAAATTGACATGATCCAAGTGAAAAATCATCATGACTGTAATAAAAATGAGATATTGCGAAACGGATTTTACCTAAGAACCAAAGAAAATCTGGAACGTTTGCAACAATTTCTCATTGATGAGGAACAGAATGACATTGAATTTGAGAATATTAGAATATTTAAGGTTCAAAAAGAAGAAGAAGAACTACATTTGTGGACTCGTGGGCACGGAACAGCCTTTGGTAGTCGCCACAAAGATATGCTGGATTATATTATGGATTTTGAAAGGAATCTGAAACATCGTGATGATGGGTATGGATGACTGTACAAGCACTGCTGTGATCGAAAAAACGAGGTAGATGGTATTGTTGAATACAGCAAGAACTATAGTCAATACAAAAAACGCTAATAAAACTATGTAAAACCTAAATTAATTGTTTATAATATCCTAAGGATAAGCAATGGATTGCATACATCGTGTAAGGAGGAGGCAACATTGAATAGTCGAAATCAGTAGAAGAATATGTTTCACCCATTGCCATAAACCTTTCTTGGGGGGAGGGTGAATGTTCAAGATGTGTTACAGATTGGAAGGATAAAAATCAGATTCCGATCAGATCATACTCAGTCAAGATTGTGATTCTGGTGTGGAAGGATGGGGTATAGCTTGAGTCGTCGTTTGCCTGTAAACTTTGCAAGAAAAAAAAATCGGATGAATATAAATCTAAAAGTAATGTCCGACGACATTTGAAACGAAGTCATCGTGAAGAGTATGGAAATCGTGAAGAGTAAGGCAAGTCGTCAAAGGATGTAGTGCCAGGAGCTATCGAAGGAAAATAAGAAAACATTGTATGAGTTTTTGTGCCCGTTTGTATGATAATGGAAACAAATATGAATCACTTGTAACATTCAATCCAAGTAAGATGGAAAATCTGTCCTCTCTGCTAACTGATATGAGTCGAGAGTGACCACGTAGTGTAAAGAATTATGTGAACAATTTATAAAGAACCGTGTGGAGGGGTTCATATGTATTTAACAATGACTGAATATCATACATTATGTCAGGTGAGGTTAGGCTAGGTTTTTGATGGGTGCGAATAACATGTAAAAGTGATTTAGAATTGTATCAAATCAAATCAAGACTTATGCGAAAATATCTAGAACATTCAAACAACCATGCAATTAACTATGATATGATGGATGAAATTTGCTAGAACAAAATTGGAAGTGTGAATCAAACCATCTAAGATTGCAAATCTACCAGCTCTGCTAACTAATATGGACCGAGAGTGACCATGAAGTAAA
>SDVV010024726.1:0-12538 GCA_016164225.1 Gammarus roeselii
TATCTCGAAGGAATAGTCTGAAGGTTCATACTGATGTTTACAGCATTGCGACTTGTAACGGTTAGGATAATGACTATTAACCATGGTAATCATGAAGGTATAGACTAGTCGATAATATGTATTGATATGTTCAATTGTATGTTACAATTAGTGTGTGCTCTACCGCCATATGCGAGTGGGTAGGAACTGAAAGCCTTTTCACCGGGCTTCGCGTTATTTGAATAAATTGACAAGTGCCTTTGTCAAAGTGGTTTCAATTATTCCTCCGCACATAAGGACTGGTGTTTTGTATGGAAGTTTGAGGTAAATATCAAATACTAGAGACTCACTTAACTGAGTAGTCGGGGGGTGTCGACCAGGTAGACACCCGAGACCCCTCCTGAGTCTGTCGAACTCAGCCGCACGTCGGTTCATCGATAGCATCTATGCGCACAACGGTTGATGCTCTTCCGATCTTGACTATTGATTCCATCTGGCGGCACAGCTACACTCAGCACGTCTGTCGATTTCCGTCGACTTCCATTCACTCTTGGCCTGACTGACCTACTGCATATCCTAACCTACTAAGATTTATTTTTGTAACCTATTAACATACCTTACGAATAATCGGAAAACCCTCCGTCCGTCCGTCCACCCTTTCAGCCTGCTAAAACCAGTTCCGGTCCCGCCCGCTTGACTACGGCCAACCCCCTCCCCAGCGCTAATTGAGCCCTATCTTATTGCTTCAAATGCGTTTCGCACCTATATATACTAATATCGACGTATCACTAGCTGATTGGTGTATCACTGCCTTCTAGACGTATCACTGGTTGATTGGCGTATCACTGCTTGATCGACGTTTCACTGGCTGATTGGCGTACCACTGCCTGATCGACTTATCACTGGTTGAATATTGTGTCACTGTCTGTCCTACGTTTGTTTAGTTACGTTTTGAAGTTATTTTCAGTAGCTAGTTCAATTTATCGTGAGTGATCAGACTCCAAGTGCATGAAGTGATACACGTCATTGCATGTTTGGCGAGCGTTTAAAGAAAAGGATGGAGCGATGAATCGTAAAATTCTAGGAGACATTCAACAAACTGTGCAATAGCGGTTTCAGAAGCTATACTCAAATTCCATGATCAATAGAGTGCTGAATTACTGCCTCATTCCTTGTTGGGGGATGAAACTTGATGCCAACAAGGTCAAGACGACATGGTTGTCTCACCTTCTTCCACTATATATGCACAATTTCGACTTCTGTCTCTGCAGCTCTAGTAGTGAGGCGACATATGATGAACTAATGTTTGAGGGCCTTCTTAGAATAGTTGTAGTCCGTATTCACTGGACCTGTATCACGTAGCATGCTGGGACCTTATTCACTGTCTGCCCCTTCTTTTGCAGGAAACCGCATTTGTTCCGGCTTCAATTGTTAACTGATAACCCTCTAGATAGCACAAGTTGGTCCCTCATTTGTGCAGGGCCCTTTACCGCACGCTTGGTTGCTTTAAATTTGGTCGCCTCAAGTAGTTTGAAGTCGGTAAAGTTGGCCATGAGGTCATCAAGAGTGAGCCACCTTGGCCCCTGGCGTTAACCTGGGTCCGATGATGGGAAAGAACAAGCCCATTCAAGAGGGGCCAGCCTTCCCACCGGAGTCACAAAGACCAGGATGCCAAAAGCAAAGAACGCCGGCCTTTTCAAGAAGAACAACGCCACAAGAGAAGACCGGACCATTGACCGCATCGCGGTGTCGACCAGAAGCATTCGCGAAATTGTAGACTTCGAGGAGTTGACCAGAAGCATTGAAGCAGGAAACTGTAGACTTCACTGTAAAATCCAGCACAATCGACGATCGTCTAACCAGACTGGAATATCCTGTCAATACTATGTCTCTTTGAATCTGCAAACTCGTGAGAAAAAAAAACAGTTCAATGACAACCTCAACGACTCTTTACCCAAAAAAATACCCCAACCGAGTTCCATGAGCTGCAAGGAAGATGCAGTTCTCGCTATTTGTTGAACAAAACCTGTTCAACACCGGTCCCACTTTCCTGAACATTTGAAAATCACATTCGCCGCCAAGGACAGACCGGATATTTGTCCATACACTTTACGAGAAGAACTGGGCTCCATTACTGGCCGCCCAGTCCTAAACGTCACCACCAGAGGCAACGAAAGCTTTACTATTCAAGTCGAACTTCATAGCGACACTATACTCTTAAAGACCAGAACATGCCAAAAGTCATGCACAATCATAAATCACCCACCTTTCTCTATGAGTTCAGGCTAAATTTACAGTGAAAAATCTCTCGAAGGAGTAGCCCGATGAGTTCATCACCGGACTCGTTCAATACGAGGACTGTATGGTCGGAATAAAATCACACCAAAAATCTAAAAAAAAAAACACCACACCCCTTTTGCTGAAATTTACCTGCCCTTCTCCACCAAACTACATTGGCATAACGTTTTTGACACCAAGAGCAAGGTTACACCCTTCGATAGACGTCCGATGTGATGTTACAAATGCCAGAAATACGGATACCGAGTAGAGATTGTAAAGGTAAGCCAAGATGCTCACACTGCTCTCAAGACGACCTTGACAGGCGGGACGATACTCAGTCGTGCCCATTCGACGAATCCCACAGCTTTTACAGCAAGGTGAACGGCATCCCCAAGGGACACAGAGACTGCTGCTGCTCTCAGGCTGACTTTCCCACTTAAGAGAAAAGATCAGCATTTTTCCCTCCTCACTTTCTCATTACGCTCATAGATAGTTGTGCAAGCAAAGTTGCTCCCTCAACGAATCCTCTCATTATGATGGACTCACTCTCACAACAACTAGGGGGTAAACCGGAAACCGTCCGCCGACAGGGATGTAAGGGTTCGTTCATACGATGCTGCGCTGTCCTCTCCACTATATTACCCCTAGGATATAAAACGATACGTAAGTGTATCCTGCAGATGTAAATTTTTTAGATTTTTTTTATGTACATTGCAAAAGTAATTTCTGCGCCGTGCCAAAAGCCACTCGTGGGTTCACATGAAGAATATGTTGACAAATTGTCAGAATTCATCGCTTAATACGCTTAAAATCTGAAAACAATTCATAATTGGGTTGTTCCCAGTCCTGTCATATGAGTTCAGAAGTATTTACATCGACTCATTGAACACCATGTCTTAGAATATAAAATAATAAATATCAGATGAAGTATGCCACAAGGCTCAGCAGTGTTCATGTGCCACTGCCGCTGTCCACACGGCAACGATCACGCATGGGAAGACTGTCTGCCCTAAGCCAGCTGTGTATGCAGCCAGCCACTCTCAACATCGATGGGAAGCCAAAGGCTTCCAGATCATCAACTCCGTCGTCTAAATGAACAAGATTCCATGTGGAATAAGTATCACTCCAAATGCCAACATCATTTCTATTCATTTGTTGGCATGTCAAAGAGAAGAATGTTGCAGTCCTGGCGGACCCTGCATTTTGTAGCAGTCCTGTAGCAGTCCTGTATCGTAGGAAGATAACTATCAGTGTAGCGGCAGAAGTACGATTAATTGAGCACATGGCTCGGTCTCCTCAAGGCACACCCGAAGTACGTTAGTTAGGCCTAGCGACCCACGCTCAGTGATGTGAATATTCGATAGTCGTTTATATTCATTGTGATTTCGAATTGTTTGAAACTAAATTTCTCTCACGATTTAGTATGCCTTCTATCTCCCATCTCCAATGAGACCGGTCTCAGCCGGCCTTGAGTTGAGTTTATTAAGAGGACGAGGGTATGCCAATATAATAAATTGTCATTAAGCTGCATTTTTTCCCCAAACATTGAGTAGGTCTATAATTTACAATGAGTATTTAGTTTAATTTACAATGAGTGCGTAGTTTAATTTGCAATGAGTGTATAGTTTATTTATAATGAGTGCATAGTTTAATTTACAATGAGTGCATAGTTTAATTTACAATGAGTGCATAGTTTAATATACAATGAGTGCATAATTTAATTTACAATGAGTGCATAGTTTCAAAATTGTCAATTTACAGGTTCTTTTCTGTGTGTATAGGCCTGGCCAGAATTCAGGACAAGTATCCGTGGTTAGCATTTTGTACTTTATTGCCACTGAAAATAGATCAGCTTTACAATAAACTTGATGTGCTGACTCTACACGTTCATTCAACCCTCATCTGGTCTGGTGAACGTGAACTTAAACGCGTTGTGTGAAGGAGCAATTCTGCGATCTGAAGCTTGCGCTATTCAGGGGGATGAAAGTATCTCGCCCACGTCGTAAAATCGAACAAAGTAACACTAAAAACAAACTTAACCACATCGACAAACAGAGAGCAACTGTTGAATTACATCCGTCCTTCAACGATGCCAAACGAATCATGAACACTTTCTGCTACACCCCACAACTGACCTGAGTGCTTGCGCAGCCAATTTAGCGAAGGATTGTGGAGTTATCGAAGTTTCTCTAGCAACATGGATCAAATCAAGAAACTCTCTACTGCATACCGAGCCACCTTCCCAATACCTGACGCACCGGAATTCATAGTCACCGCGGGTGAACGAGGAAAACAAAACTTTACCCGGTCATGTCATCAAATGCCTGGAACACTTTGATACACTGTGACCCACTTTATTATCACATCTGTTTACAATTGTTTATACTACAAATGAACATCAACCGATCAGAATGTGAACATAACATGATTGCACGTTTAGTATGGTTTTGAACAAAGTTTATACACGGAGACTGATTGTGAGCTCGGAGAAGCAAATGCTTTAGGGGCAGCCTACCTATTCCTAGACCTCTCCTAACAGTGACCTAGTTCAAGCAGTATGTTTAAAAAGTGACCGAAAACCACAATAGTGTTGATGAAACACTGAATAGAGATAACACAATACATAAATGAATATAATATGAATATTATGAGACAAAATTTTGTTTGAGTTTGGATTTAAAAGTAAATAATGAAGTTGAAGATTTGAGTATAAATGGAATGGAATTCCACAATTTGAGTTGTGCTTTAGCTTTATTAAACCTTATTATATTCAACGACTCTCGATTATCTTCATTGAACCTTAGTATATTTTATGACTCTCGATTAGCTTTATTAAACCTTAGTATATTCGATGACTCTCGATTAGCTTTATTAAACCTTGGTATATTCTATGACTCTCGATTAGCTTCATTAAACCCTAGTATATTCTAGTACTCTCGATTAACTTTATTAAACCTTGGTATATTTTATGACGCTCGATTAGATTTATTAAACCTTGATATATTATAGGACTCTCGATTAGCTTTTTTAAACCTTGGTATATTCTATTACTCTCGATTAGCTTTATTAAACTTTGGTATATCCTATGACTCTCGATTAGCTTTATTAAATCTTGGTATATTCTATGATACTCGATTCGCTTTATTAAATTTTAGTATATTCTATGACTCTCTATTAGCTTTGTTAAACCTTGGTATATTCAAGGATTCTCGATTAGCTTTATTAAACCTTGGTATATGCTATGACTCTCGATTAGCTTTATTAAACCTTGACATATTATAGGACTCTCAATTAGCTTTATTGAACCTTGGTATATTCTATGACTTCCGATTAGCTTTATTAGACCTTAGTATATTCTATGACTCTCTATAAGCTTTATTGAACCTCGGTATATTCGATGACTCTCGATTAGCTTTATTAAACCCTGGTATATTCTATGATTCTCGATTAGCATTATTAAACCTTGGCATATTCTATGATTCTCGATTAGCTCTATTAAACCTCTGTATATATTGTATTACTCTCGATTAGATTTATTAAACCTTGGTATATTTTATGACTCTCGATTAGTTATATTAAACCTTATTAAATTCTATGACTCTCGATTAGCTTTATTAATCCTTGGTATATTCTACGACTCTCGATTAGCTTTATTTAACCTTGATATATTCTAGTCATCTCGATTAGCTTTATTAAACCTTGGCATATTCTATGACTCTCGATTAGCTCTATTAAACCTCTGTATATATTGTATTACTCTCGATTAGCTTTATTAAACCTTGGTATATTTTATGACTATCGATTAGTTTTATTAAACCTTATTGTATTCTATGACTCTCGATTAGCTTTATTAATCCTTGGTATATTCTACGACTCTAGATTAGCTTTATTAAGCCTTGATACATTGTATTACTCTCGATTAGCTTTAACAAACCTTGGTATATTCTATGACTCTCGATTAGCTTGATTGAACCATGGTATATTTTATGACTCTCGATTAGCTCTATTAAACCTTGGTATATTTTAAGACTCTCGATTAGCTTTATCAAACCTCGATATATTCTAGGACTCTCGATTAGCTTTATTAAACCTTGGTATATTCTATGACTCTCGATTAGGTTTATAAACCTTGATATATTCTATGACTCTCGATTAGCTTTATAAAACCATAGTATATTCTATGACTTCCGATTAGCTTTATTAAACCTTGGTATATTCTATGACTCTCGATTAGCTTTATTAAACCTTGGTATATTCTATGACTCTCGATTAGCTTTATTAAACCTTGATATATTCTATGACCCGAGTTTTTGATGGGGCCGAAAGTACATCAGACTGATGCTGTAAATGCTCAAGGAGATGCCTATCATGGTCACAAGATGAACAGTGCTATGCATAGAGTCAAGTATTTTGAAGCTATGAAGATCCGCCATTTTTTAGAATATTCATCGTTTTGTATGAGGGAGGTTATTTTTAGCTCTGGATGCTTCCTTGTGCACGGCTACCCTTTTGTCCGTTACATTTTCATGTTTGCAAGCCATGCTTCTATTCCATAGTAGAAATAGAGTTGGACGAGGGATGAATAAATAAGTTGGAGAACCTCTGCCGGAAGAAAATATTTTAAGTTATGAAGGATTCGAATTGATTTGCTCATTTTAGTTGACATGTAATCCACGTCATATCAGGATATGAGTTGACGGTCAAGATGAATGCCGAGAAACTCAATATTATCTGTTCCCATTTAAACAGAGGAATATCAATGTCATGTTTGCATGAAAATAGAACTAATTTAGTCCGATCAACATTCATGAAAAGTTTATTTGTGTCGAGCTAACAATTTTCAGCTCTTAACTCATTGTTTATTTCAATGCGTTGACCACTTTCATAATAAATCACTAAAATGCCCCAATATTAACGAGGAGTCTCTGGGAGCAATGCAATTTCACTTAAGTAATCATAATTTTATAACATCATAGATAATAATAATCCTGATTAAGCCATTAAAGACCTCTCTGGTATTCCATACTCAACTTATACAATCAAAATTTCTGTCCCAACAAAACAAAATTTTCTTCTCAAAAGTCTGAGCAGAAACCATGGATAACATTTATTGTTTCTTCAAATATCAAGAGAAGAGAAGCATAATATATATTATACATGCCATCTAAAATCTCTGAATATCTATTTAAAGAAAATTGAAATTATCTTACATATCAAATATGAGTATCTAGAAACAATATCTCAAAGATAAATTCGACAACTTCAATGATAACACGAAATCAACCAGGAATTTAATTGATCAAATTTTCTGCCCATTTATGACCTAAATGAAGAGAAACACATTTCAAAAACTATTGTGTTCAATGACACTAGATACAAAAAAAAAGTGGATATTTGAAACGTATTTGATGATTTTTTTGTTGGTATTGGTAAGACAAATATTTAAGAATATTAGTTGATAAGATTATGATTACCATGAATTGTGAATAATTTTTTCAACATGAAGTAGCTACAAACCGGTCGTAGACAGGAGATGTGCTGTTACAAATTTATTTTTCATGTGTTGGTGTGATGTGTTAAGCCAAAGTATTGAAAATCCATTGCAGGACGATGGAAATAAATGATCCAATGATTATAATAATAATAATTGCTGAGTCTAGCCACGCTCGCCTTTTTAATCCATCGCATCACATGCAAGGGGATTAGCCTGGTTCTTGATTTCTTCGAGCGTAAACACCACAAGAAGCAGGGAATGTGATATCGTGTCTCCTGTTTCAGCATCAATAATAAATAGATCATTCAAATGCGGTATATTTTCTCAGTTTCTTAGAAGTGCGAGAGTCGCACTGATTCCCAAAACGACTGAATTAGAGAATATCAGTAATTAAAGGCCCATTCCAATATTACCGATGTTCAGTAGAATATTAAAAAAAGAGCGCTACATACGATTGTACAATTATTTAGAGCGACGTGACATTATTATCGTCGTCAATATGGGGTTTAGAGTAAACAATCCACAGTGCACGCAATATCAGACCAAATGAAATTTTGGTATCGAAATTTGGATTCCGATCAAATTCTAAGATCCAATTTTTTAGTCTTTCGGAAGGCATTCGAAAGCGTCGATCACACTATTTTACTATGCAAGTTGCGCTCTTGTGGAGTACGGGGATTGGCGTTGGATTGGTTTCGATCGTACCTTTTCAAAAGACAACAATACACTGTAATAAATGACTGTGAATCAAATCTTCTTAATATTAGTCATGGCGTTTTTCAAGGCTCAACTTTATGGCCACTTTTGTTTCTAATCTTTATAAATGATCTTCCATTAAAAATACGGGCAGGTGATCAGAAATGTCTCTGAGTATTATTCCTGAGAGGAACTCATAGAAGGAAGTTGTGAATATGTTGTCAATTAGTGTAAAATGAGCTGAAGTTTTAGATATTCGAGTAGGTTTAGTAATCAGTGGAATAGGCAATTAATTGTTCAACCAGTCGGTACAATCTAAAGTTCCGGCATCATAGTCGGAGTTGAGAAGATTGAAGTTGAAATTACCGCACAAAATAATGTCGTTCATGTTGATATCAGTAATTTGCATAACAAAATCTTGAAGCGAGTCGGTGGAAATTGTGTGAGTAGCTGAGGGTGGCTTATCGATGGCACCTATAGTTAGGGTTTGAATTCATAACATATGTTGGGAAATCAAGAGTCTATGAAAGGTAGGGAAGCAGAAATATGCTAGAGCTCATGAGCCTTAAAACAGTCATGAGCACAAATAGAGACTTCTCCACTACGCGTATCGTTTCTTCTCAAGGAATGGATTGATAGGCAGTTTTCATAGGTATGTAGATACAAAGTTGAGTCCAACAGGCAGGTTTTAGTGGAACAAATGATGCCAAGTTGATGCTTCAGTGTGCAGAAAAGAGTCACCATTAGAACATTGAGCTCTCACATTTAAATAAATTACAGCCTCTTCTTCGTTCGATGAGTATATTATTTCGTTGAATGTATCTATGTCATAATAATTACTTTGATCGACATGATTTGGTTGCGGATATATTCATTAAAATTAGTTAAGTCAGCTCCAATCTGTGGCGAGAGCTCGTCTTCTTCATTATTCCTAGATTTTCAGGGCATGAAAAATGTATCGTTAAGTAATCTAGAAGGTAATTAAATAACATGGCAAATTCAAACCGTAAGCGGGTGTAATATCAACAATAAGGAACAACTCCAGTGCTCCACGGTCTATGCAAGATAAAATTATGCAAGTGTACCATTATTGCTTATAAACATACAAATAAAAAAAATCAGTACTTGAAAACATTGACAATAGATTCAAAGACTAGCAAAATATGGCTCTGTTACGACGAATAGCATTCAAACATTGGGTGAGCTTCTGTGAAGTATGGCCATTTGTCTACAAAAGAGCTGGAATTGTCGCTAATCTGTTTACAGAGAAGTTCATCATGAGTTCGACGGCTGTTGACAGTGAGCCTGTGGTACTGTCGACGGCCGTCACCTTCAAAACTAATCGTGGGTAGCCAAACGCATACACTGCCCTCTTGAGACTAACAACAACTACTGCAAGACCTACTACACACCGCCAGTGCCCTCTTGAGACTGACAACAACTACTGCAAGCCCTACTACACACCGCCACTGCCCTCTTGAGACTGACAACAACTACTGCAAACCCTACTGCACACCGCCACTGCCCTCTTGAGACTGACAACAACTACTGCAAGCCCTACTACACACCGCCACTGCCCTCTTGAGACTGACAACAACTACTGCAAGCCCTACTACACACCGCCACTGCCCTCTTGAGACTGACAACAACTACTGCAAGCCCTACTGCACACCGCCACTGCCCTCTTGAGACTGACAACAACTACTGCAAGCCCTACTGCACACCGCCACTGCCCTCTTGAAACCGGCAACAACTACTGCAAGCCCTACTACACACCACTACTGCCCTCTTGAGACTGACAACAACTACTGCAAGCCCTACTACACACCACTACTGCCCTCTTGAGACTGACAACAACTATTGCAAGCCCTACTGCACACCGGTACTGCCCTATTGAGACTGACAACAACTACTGTAAGCCCTACTGCACACCGCCACTGCCCTCTTGAGACTGACAACAGCTACTGCAAGCCATACTACACACCACTACTGCCCTATTGAGACTGACAACAACTACTGCAAGCCCTACTGCACACCGCCACTGCCCTCTTGAGACTGACAACAACTACTGCAAGCCCTACTGCACACCGCCACTGCCCTCTTGAAACCGGCAACAACTACTGCAAGCCCTACTACACACCACTACTGCCCTCTTGAGACTGACAACAACTACTGCAAGCCCTACTACACACCACTACTGCCCTCTTGAGACTGACAACAACTATTGCAAGCCCTACTGCACACCGGTACTGCCCTATTGAGACTGACAACAACTACTGCAAGCCCTACTGCACACCGCCACTGCCCTCTTGAGACTGACAACAGCTACTGCAAGCCCTACTACACACCGCCACTGCCCTCTTGAGACTGACAACAACTACTGCAAGCCCTACTGCACACCGCCACTGCCCTCTTGAGACTGACAACAACTACTGCAAGCCCTACTGCACACCGCCACTGCCCACTTGAGACTGACAACAACTACTGCAAGCCCTACTGCACACCGCCACTGCCCTTTTGAGACTGACAACAACTTCTTCAAGCCCTACTACATACAGCAACGTTGTGCGTCGGCGAGCACGACAGAAAAGACTGGAAAACCTCCCAACTTACGTGTTACCACTGCTCATGCCTTCATGAGGCAGGCGACCGCGACTGTCCAAAGAACATGAACAAAAAAGCAATGACTATCATACAAAACGACCGCAGAGTCACACAGAGATAAACCATTCAAATCTGTCACGACAAAAACCCAATTCGCATCAATTATGCCATAGCAGTGAAATCTATAAGTAAACCTAGCCTCTCAGACGACACTTACACAAGGGGTAAACAGGAAGTCCTACCTCGGTAACCTGCACGCCGTGGTGTAGATTATTGGGTTGGAATGTGTTGCGGATCCGCAATCTTGAGAGCTGACGTCGTGACATCAAAAGGTTCATCGTTACTCAAACTAAAATGAGTTGTTTGTACACTGGGTCAAAATTATAACGGTCTACTTAATTACGTCAGCGGTCACTGTTCGTAGCGCCATGGTCTTCTGTGAGCAATGCATGCGGATCTAGAGGGTCCTTAGTAATGACGTTATTGGAGCGTTTACTAATTGTAATTGCACACGGCGTCGTCTTGCTTGCATTGCATTGTAGGCCTGATTAAGTAATACGCTTTAGTCATTTATTTAATGAACAGTGATGCCAAAACAAGACATCCAGAGCGTAGTCTGCATGCTGGGAAACCTTTCCGACCGTTTCATATCGTGTCTGTGAGGGGGTGTTGCCTCTTGGTCCATGAGAACGAGTAAAAAGTATACTTTCCTCTACCATATGTGTTACTTCTACCTGACGTGTTTGTCTATGGATTTCTATTATGGTCTTTCCGTTAGATGGAATTTCTACGTCACCGCAGATAGGCTTGAAAACTCACCTGTGAATCTACGAAATTATACATAACAGTTATTAATAGTCATGTTTTCCTCGTTCTTGATGACCATTCTAAGTCGTTTTGGCATTCTGTTACCGAGTTTCCCAGAATACGCTCATTGCATCTCCAAGCAACACACATTCCGGATCACTTCCTTCAGTTTGTCAAGAGACGACGGATTTGTTTCAGACACTGTATTTTTCAAACCGTGTCAACAATTTTAGGTGGCATTCATGTCTGGGCTATTTCCAGGTCCCTGTATCACATCAATATCATTTTCGGTTAGACATTCTGGCAACTCTCGTGCCTTGTGACGTGGTACGCTGTCATGCACGGAGAAGCTGGATAGGTGGATTGGTGCGCTGTCATGCACGGAGAAGCTGGATTGGTGGATTGGTGCGCTGTCATGCACGGAGAAGCTGGATTGGTAGATTGGTGCGCTGTCATGCACGGAGAAGCTGGATTGGTGGATTGGTGCGTTGGTGCGCTGTTATGCACGGAGAAACTGGATTGGTGCGCTATCATGCACGAAGAAGCTGGATTGCTGGATTGTTGCGCGGTCTTGCATGGAGAAGCTGGATTGGTGGATTGGTGCGCTGTCATGCATGGAGAAACTGGTTTGGTGGATTGGTGGGCTGTCATGCATGGAGAAGCTGGATTGGTGGATTG
>SDVV010024727.1:0-12538 GCA_016164225.1 Gammarus roeselii
GGCCCGAGGGGCTTTATATATTTCAAGTGCAACTGTAGGAGAGCCCCACGCCCAGTTTCCTGAGAGTGGTTTTCCCTAGTATTCAGTAGAGTGAGTGTCAGAGCACGTGTGATTAAGCTAGCAGCAGATGTAACCGGCGTTGGTATAACTGCTTCGCTATTATTTAATATCGAGTCTTTTTTTTCTTTTCTTTTTCCCTCCTGACACGGAAGGAAGAAGAGGAAAAAAGAGAGTAGCAACGTGTCGACAGTGTCCTGCCATAGGAAGGTACTCACTGATTTAACAGACGGTTGATTTTATCCCCATTTCTCTTCCGACAAGGAAGGTAGAAAAGTGAGGATAAAAATACTATTGCGTCAGCAAGGTCTCTTCGTAGGAGGATATTCATTGCCTAACAATGGATACGTGTGCTCTTCCGATCTTATAATTCATACCGTAGAGTTGAGCAAGCTCTCCTCGTGGTGTGGTTTTGATTTTCGAATATCATGGGGTGTGGGGGTGAGCCGCTGTTGCGGCTCATCGGTAAGCGTCGCTGGCTCGCCGGCAGACTTTACCGGCACAAGTTTGTCGAATCTACGTCGTACCTTAGAGTTGAAAAAAGCTTTCCTCCTGGTGCGGTTGGATTTTTGCATAGCATGCGGTGTGGGGTAAACAGTCAATGCGGCTTCTCAGAAAGCGCCGCTGAGTCGCCACTGACTTCACCCGCTCTGATTCGTATATGTTATCTATCTTTCCCCATTTTTCTCCTCTCTTTTCTCTCCCACAGGGAGGGTAGAAAAGTGATAGAAAAATACCATTGGGTCTGCAAGATCTCTCCATAGGAAAATACTCTTTGCCTCAATAATAGATGATATCTGTCGAATCTACGTCGTACCGTAAAGTTGAGCAAAGCTCTCGTTTTGGCGCGGGTTCGATTTTCGAATATCATGGGATGTGGGGATGAGTCGCCGGCAGAATTTACCCTCACTAGTTCACAATTTTTGCTATCTCTCCTCATTTTTCTCCTTTCTTTCCTCTGGAACAATCACGAAATGTTATCGGAGCAACAATCACAATCACGGAATGTTATCTGAACAGTATGATGAACAATAATCTCTTTGAGATGTATTGATAATTAAAGTATCTTTCGATTAGCCTCGTACTTGCTTCGAATGGCTGCAGGGGCATGAAAAGTACATTGCACTATTTCCTGTATTCTTCCCTAGACGTTAAAAAAGTTACGTGCAGTTGAGCTTGAATACAGCAACTGCAATTAGTATATGATGCTTCGACATTCGTACATTTAGCTCTTTTCCTTGGTACTGTAGTATATTTCCGGCGTGTAATTAGATGTAATACTCTGTGTCTGTTGACACTTCGATCAACCAATCAAGGGTACTCATTGATAGCACCACCGAAGTATCGTGTTGTTCCTTTCTCTGTTCGTTGGTATACATGCACGGTCGTACCAATGGAAAATGTTATGTAATTTTTTTTCCGCTATTTGTATTAGATTAGACTAAAGGGTCCGCTTCCACTAGAGCTCCGAGCCGAGCCCCTGTGAGCTCCTCCGTAGGGCACGAAGATCAGTTCTGACAGGTTCGCACTCCAGTGTGTGCAAAAACAGCTACTGCATCGATATCGAATTCATTTAGAACTTTCAACTGTAATATATGTAGTACAGCTACTTAGATTAGGCTAATTATAATCTTTACATGTGGCCTATGACACGCTAGCGCACACAGACTGAGAAAACTAGGAAACTAAGAATTTGTGCACAGGCTCACATTCATCCATTACACACCTACATTGTTGCAGTGGATAGGTTTTAGTCCCCAAGTCCTCCGAGTCCCCCGGGTCCCTCACGTCCCCTAGTCTCAACCCGTATAGACTTGTCTCAACTCGTCGCCAGCCAAGTTGACTTGCCTCAACTCATCTGGACTCGCCAGTTCCCTTCTGCACAAGTACATCGTGAGCTGGAATAACCATTTTGCTAACGTTAGCATTACAAACTTACATTGTTCCAGTGCATTAGTTTTGTAGAGTGAAATATGGGGGGAAGGGAGGCAGAGGTAACTTGGGTTCCAAAGGGCTTCAGGTAAGTCCCATAGGGTCTCAAAGGGATTCAGCAGGATCTCCTGAGTCCCCAAGTCCCCCAGGTTCCTCTGATCAAAGTCCACCGCGTCCTCTCGCCTCATCGGCTCGTTTCCCCAACTCGTCTCGACTCTCCTCTTCCTCTCTATTCAAGTACATCGTGGGCGGGAAAGAATAACTTTGCTAACCCACATTACACATTTACATTGTTTCAGTGGCTGTGTTTTGCCTTTGCAGGATTGTGGGGTCTCTTTTCCAAACGGTATTGAGACCCCAGAGTCCTCCGGGTCCCCGTGATATCCTCGTCTCAACCAGTCTCGACTTGCTTTGTCTCTACTCCTCGCACCCCGTCGTCTCACCTCAACTCGTCTCTCCCCTTCCACGCAGTGTCATTGTCATGTCATGAAGGACTTGTACACGCGGAGATCTCGAACAACAGCGCTTCACCAGTCAGTCACCACAACGCCTAGCTGTGCTTGGACATTTATAACACGCCCGGGAGAGTGCAAATTCTCGAAACCATAGGTTGGACTAGACTAACTAACACAAAGTATAGTCTAACCTAGGGCCACTGCAGGGCGTAACACCATACAAATAGTATTTCAAAATTTCGTACGCAGTGCATTGGGAAATTTCGACCATATCAATATATACTCTACCTAAATACAGCGTGTCAAATAGTCAGGTAGCAGCGCAGCCAAGGTCGGAAGATCTCCATCAGCTCGCGTGATTTATCGTCGTATTTTCCAAAAAATCTCACTGCAAATTTTCTCCAGACTCACCATGAATACGATGTCAACAACGCTGCGTACGAGCTGGCGGTCTACATCTCCCCACGACAAATTTTCTACCCGCGTTAAGCTCTGTTTTATTTGCTTGTTGATTTGTCTGTTTTGGTGTTTCTACACGTCTTCAACAAATCATTGCTACCAAGATGGATACGGAAGGTTTTGCATTTATCAACGTCGACCTTTCTAAACTCTCCAATGAAACGCGAGCACTGGCTAAAACAATAGTCGTAATTGTCTAACACACTAAACCGCATCGAAAATGTTGTTGCTGGTCGGAGAAAAGAGATCTCGGCACAAGCTGCTACGGTTACAGACCCACAGTCACGCGTAGAGACCAAGAACAACGAGCTCAGAGGTTCGTGAACGCTTCAAAATTCCTGAAAATCCGGTGTCATGTCCATATAGTTAGTAACCAAGTTTTACTGAACGCTCTATTTTTTCAGATCAATCAGAAGAAATAATAAATGAGACGTGAATTCGTTTCATGTGGTAACAAGAAAGCCTTAGAAAGTTTATTGGTCTGGACACGATGTCACGGGTTGGGGTGGATGGATGATTAAGCATTTTATTGATCATCAACTCTTAATTTTAGTATTAATTATTTTTTCTCTCATGGGCTCTATTATTTATCTTCGCCCTTTTTCATGGTGATAAATTTTGCATTGCTTATTATGTATCGGAGTTGGATGAGACTACGAGACTCGGGGAACAGGGGGTACCCGTGGTACCCGCGGGACTCGGGGGACCAGAGGTTTTCGGGAACCCGGGGTACTTGGAAGACTAGGAGGATTTGGGGGTACCCACTCGGGCCCTTCTGATGCCCTTTGGGACACCCTTGAGACCCTTTGGGAACCCCTTGAGACCCTTTGGGACCCCCTTGAGAAACTTTGGGACCCTCTGAACCTTGGAACCCCTGTTTCCCCCTCCCCACGCTGTAAAACCACTAACCTCTAGCAGTACAGTTTGCATTGGTTATTATGTATCGGGGTTGGTTTAGACTAGGTGACTCGGGGAATGGGGGGTACTCGTGGTACCCGCGAAACTCGGGGGACCCGAGGGTTTCGAGATCCCGGAGTACTTGGAAGACCAGGAAGATTTGGGGGGACCCACTTGGACCCTTCTGATGCCCTTTGGAACACCCTTGAGACCCTTTGGGACCCCCTTGAGAAACTTTGGGACCCTCTGACCCTTGGGACTCCTGCTTCCTCTCCTCACGCCGTAAAACTTATACACAGGAAAATGTATACATGTGGAATGTTAGAGTATTAAAATTAGTTATTACAGTCCATGGATTACTCGCACAGAGGGGCAGGCCCGCGTCGAGGCGGGTCGAGGGGCGTCGAGATCAGTCGAAACGTGTTGAGGCGAGTCGAGTTGGGTGCGACGAGTCGAGACCGGCCGAAATGATTCGAGACAAATCGAGATGAGCTGGGACAAGGGGACTCGAGGGACCCAGGGAGCTCGGAGGAATTGGGTTACTCTCCGGGACTCATCGGGCTCGTTTTGGTCCCGAGGGACCTCTGCCCCCCCACACCGCGTCCATTCTGATATGCTTCAGTAGAAAAATGGGGTATTACAGTCCACAGGATTACCGGCGCATGGGGGGAGAGCCGCGTCAAGGATGGTCAAAGTGCATCGAGATCAGTCGAAACATGTCGAGACAAGTCGAATTGGGCGCGACGAGTCGAGACTGACCGAAATGAGTCGAGACAAGCCTAGATGAGCTGAGACGAGGGTGTGGTCGGGATTTACTTTATCATCTAATTTGAATTCGACAGTTTTGATACACATTAATCATGTTTAGTTTAAACATTGAGTATTACCGTCTTCTGAGACTGGAATCCTATATCTTGCATGACTTGTCACAGAATTACAAACTGGATCACAATTATTTTACACACCCTTTGAAAATCCTGACTGAAGATGATACACATTTGTTGACATGTATTAATTAAATCATTTACCTTTGGTTTTACTTAAGTGGGCGCGGCCATCTTGGATGTCACAGTTATCGGTGTACTTCGTCGTTTAACAAATAACTACATTAATTCCCTATCCTACATAGTAGGTATTAGTCTACAACTATCTCTACCTAGAATCCTAATGAACACACTAGTCGTAACATGTCTTAACATAAACTTAGCGTCGGTGTCCTCCGAGTGGCTTGAACTTGGATTGCATAGGTGGCAGTCTAGAACGGAGTTACACAAAACAGCACATCCTGCTCTCATAATGTCTCAATTCACAATGGCCGGTCTTTCCTTAGGGTGGGAAACACAAAGCGCCCTCTCTGTCCTCTGGCGGTTGGGCCGTTCAGTTCGTATTCTCTTCCACTTCACTCGGAGGTTGACTAACCTCTAATTGGTTAATGCACTGTACTATAATTTACATTTACCACCCACAGCGGTTTACCTTCAACCTCATTTATTTGTATTACTTCGTTCTCATTCGCATCTATTATTCCATTCTTATTTATTTACACGTCTAATATATGATTCGAGAGGATCAAATACTAAACAAACCGGAGATGGAGGGGGGGGGTTTTCTATCTTCCCCGTGTGAGGACTGCCCAACTGATGGTGACCAGACTTCCTTCTCGAATCGGGTACACACATAGATTGGCAATGGAATTTCTTCCCGGCGGGTAGAGCAGGAAGTTATGTTTTCCTCAGAGGGGACTCGAGGGAACCGGGGAGCTCGGAGAACCCGAGGAACTTGAATTACCCATCGGGACTCATTGGGCTCTTTTGGGACCCGAGGGACCTCTGCCCTCCACCCCGCTCCCACCCTATTCCCTTAAACAATAAGTGTGATATCAATAATCTGAGCAGTTTGTCAGCCCACGATGAACCTGCTCTTTCTTATCTCTTCAGGATTAGCAATTTTGTCATCTGAAGTAATACAAATGCATTTGTGCGAGAATTCATGTCTATAATTTTGTGCATAAGTTTTTTTTTTCAGTTTGTGATCGCTGGCGCGTGCACGGACCATTAGTAATTTCTGTAACCGACTTCACCCGCGTAGCTGGGAATTTTGTGTGTTTCGGATGTGTTCTGTAGTTGACTAAGACCGCGTGGCTATAAATGTTGTGATGCGTAGCTGTTGGAGTTGATCTGTGCGCACTGGCGTGCGTACATATTACTCATGAAGTTCTAAATGATTGGAGACGGAATTCATTTCGTCTGAGTCTCTATCGTACCTGAATAAATATAATGTACTATAATTAAACTAAACCACGTTGCTGTAAACCTTGTGTTGCGTTGCTGTCGGAGCTGACTTTGTCCGTGTAGCCGTGAACCTTGTAACTGTCTCGACGATGCTACCTGTACGCACCAGCGTGCATACATATTACTCTTGAAGTACTAAAAGATTGAAAGCGGAAATCCGTTTCGTTTAAGCGTTTTTCTCGTGTGCTGAAATTTTCAAATTGTTCTAACTCTAACAACGTTGTTTTTCTTGCACACAGAAGTGAGCGAGCCTACTAGAGGCTCCGGTGGAAATGAGGCCTAAATCAAATCAACCCACTGAATCTGTTCTTGATAGACTCTTGTGGTTGACCCCTTGGGTGTCCAGTTAAGTGCCGTATCGGCTTCACAGTTAAGTACTCCTGTAGACTGCATTCTTCCGGCGGCTTTGGAAGCTCATTTTCGTCAATGTGATTCGTCCTGTTGGGCTCATTCGTGTATACTCTTGATTTGCATGTTAAGCCAAGTGACCCATTACCCTGCATTTGTTTCAGAGATTTTTAGCACAAAGCACTCTTCTGCAATGTGTTTTTCGTCGGACCTGCACCTGATGCAGACGTAGTTCTCATGTACTTGCGGTGCCTGTCGCCCTTCCTGTATGGCATTCTGGGTCTCTTGTGCGAACTTAGAAGCGATATATTCCACGCTGAAGTCGGCTATCTAAGCGTTGGTATCATTCAGCAGGAGGAAGCAGAGGAATGGTGAATCGATCGAAAGTTATTTACGGGCACCAAGTGATTTAGGCAATCAATGTGAGTACAAAGGCTGACGTAGAAGAAGGTTGCTTCTAAACCAGTTCATCACAGGGCTACGGCCCACTAAGCTGATTGCGCTGTTTATCACCGAATGTGATAAGAAGACGTTCGAGAACACTATTTATGAAGCTCTGGAGGAAATGAGGCTCAAATCAAATCACAATTTTTGAATAAATATAAGCGGACGTGGAAGACATCGTCCGAGAACATTTCGGTGGAAGGGTAAGCATATTTAAACAAACAGCACCCGTCAAGGTGGCCAAATGTTGACCCTAGCTCTGTGTATTTTGACGTTTCGATGCTTTCGGTTTCATCTACAGAATAATCTGTGTTGTGACACTCCGAGGTAAGCATCACCTCATTAGTGACTGCTTTTCTTGGTCTTCTTCGATGACTTCCAAAGAACGGTGGAACATCCGTTGAGTGTGATTGTTGTCTTCTATCTGTTTTATTCAACAATGCTCTTTATCAAAGCATCACAATTGGATCAATACACAGAATCCTTCACCTCGTTGTCAATATTTTAATTGGTATAAGAGGGGAATTGTTGAACAAGGGAACATTTATAATATATATTGACTTCTAGGGTGGTCCAGGGTAGGTGGAGGTGGAAAAGTGTAAGCCCAAGACTGTCACTAATATTAATATCATTACCTTATGAAAGACCACATTGTACACCATAACGGACACAAGTGTTAATGAAACTTTGCCTCTTTTCTCAATTTTGACTAGAGTATCTTATATGCTCAATTGAAGTCTGCAAGACGCGCTGGCTCGATGTCTTAACACCTATATTGAGTCATCTTTATTGAGCATGACTACGCGTCCACACCAATGGACCTTTCTGTGGCTCTCGTGTTGCACCATGTATGTAATTCCCCTCACTCATTTTGCTGCTTCTTATTTTCTGTGAATATAGAGCTAACAGTAATAGTCTAGTTTATTAAACCTAATAACATATCAGCTTATCATTACAATTTCTGCTTCCGCCTGGCCATATGCACCATTTTTTCTTCTTCATATGCTTTCTAACCAATTCGCTACTGCCGGATTGAGAAATAAAAGTTTAAATTCGAAAACTTGTATTTGAGTATGGTATGGTCAAGTGGCTAATGCCGTCATTAGTGTGTGCATGTGTGCATGTGTACATGTGTGTGTATGTGTGTGTATGTGTATGGGTGGGTGTGTGTGTGTATGTATGTGTGTGGGTGTCTTTGTGTGTTTGTGTGCATGTGTGCATGTGTGCATGTGTGCATATGTGCATGTGTGCATGTGTGCATGTGTGCATGTTTGCATGTGTGTAGGGTGTAGGTGTGAAGGTGTGTAGGTGTGTAGGTGTGTAGGTGTGTAGGTGTGTAGGTGTGTAGGTGTGTAGGTGTGTAGGTGTGTAGGTGTGTAGGTGTGTGTGTGTGTATGTGTGTATGTGTGTATGTGTGTATGTGTGTATGTGTGTATGAGTGTATGAGTGTATGAGTGTATGAGTGTATGAGTGTATGAGTGTATGTGTGTGGGTGTGTATGTGAAAGTCAGTCATCAAGAGCATTTGTTAATCATATACGCACACAAGCGAGTGCGCACATAAACGAGTGCGCACATAAACGAGTACGCACATAAACGAGTACGCACACAAACGAGTTCGCACACAAACTCGGCTTGTTGTCCCATTCAATTTGTTCCTGTCGAGTTGGGACTATTACCTCTCATTGAAGGGCCTTCATTGCACACGAGTCCACGGGTCCATTGTGTTCTTGATTACTTTAATACTTTGAAAACTATGGTGTGCAGTAATCCAGAACACAATAGACTTATTGACGGGCACTGAACAAAGCTGGGTGCTGGCTGTGAGGACTGCAAGGCATTCATTTCATTGCATCTATTCAGTTAAGTTTATTCATGTTGCTGATGATAAATGACTGTACTGAGTAACTCGTCGGTCAGTTGACTTCACACACTCTTGAATCACAAGATCAGTAATTCAGTGAACAATTGGCTGATTGGCTACCAATTTTCTTGATAATTTATTTAATCGCTACAGTTCGTATGAGGTACGAGCAGGAGTCTAAACCAATTCAGGATAAAAGATTAAATTAGACCTCATAGCAGGCAACACTGCGCCCTCTGAATGGGAACGCTGATCTACAGCAATATGAACAAATAAAATGTCACGTGTATTCTTTTCTGTGATGTTAAAAGATCAACAAATTTACGTAAATATAATATACGAGCTCGTTAGATTGAAAAATATACTCAATAATGTTCCAGTTACAGAGGGCCAAACAACGAACATTTCTATGCGGGATATTCAATTCAATCATCATTAGGATAGATTGTACTAGCAGCATTAATTCGCATGTGGGAGGTATCAAGGGAGACTGCTGGCATGTGGGAGGTATAAAGGGAGACTGCTGGCACCTGAACATACACGATAACAAATCTGGCAGGGGTTAACTTGGACTGAGAGCTCGTTAGCTGACGAGGCTTACACTTATCCTGATACTACGGATTTTACAATAGTAGAATACCTACGTAGCTCATTGTAGAACTTACAAGATTCTAGTACGTTATTTTAGTCAATGTTCTTACAAAAAACTGCACGTGAACTTGGATAGACTTTCTAATTTTCTCATTCGAGTCGTCCAGCGAGCGCTTGTTATATCCAGCCCATTGCACTCACAGGCTGAGGAACATTGTTTCGCCCAACCCACAGTGTCCTCATTATGGGTGGCAGAAAGAAAAAGATCAATTCAAGGATCAAACTGCAATGGATATTGCACCTCGTCTGGCTGTGGCACAGCTTTTCCTTGGGGCGGTGTCAAATGAAGAGGTTCAAAGAGCACATCAGCCAACAATGTGCAGGAGGCACCCTCAGCGAGCACCTAGTTGCCAGTCACACGATCTGCTCAATCCACTGTGCCAGAGGTGAAAACAATGTCTTCATACAACTGCATTCGGTCGTGTAGAGAAATGGGAAAGATATATATGCAGTAGACTTGTCAAGGCATTAATCATATTTGCTAAATATATCTATAACATTCACGAACTGCAATGGTCTTTATACACACAGGTTCATATCATCTATTCATCGATGCAGTTTGTGACGAGATCGGAGTTAGTTTCTTCACAATATTTGTTTATAGCTTCCTCCTGTTATGAGTTCCACATAAAGTTCGCGTTAATAGACTGCTGAGTGATGTTTTTTTTCAGCACTCTATTTTTTCATATCACGTGTTCATGTAAAATAAACGTCACGTACATGCTATGGCCGGTGTTCAAATGGAATGCATACGTCACATGATGAAAGATTGAGCAGGTGTTGGTTCAAATAAAATGTAAATGTCACATGCATGGATGATACAGCAGGTGTTCAAATAAAATGTAAATGTCACATGCATGGATGATAGAGCAGGTGTTCAAATAAAATGTAAATGTCACATGCATGGATGATACAGCAGGTGTTCAAATAAAATGTAAACGTCACATGCATGGATGATACAGCAGGTGTTCAAATAAAATGTAAATGTCACATGCATGGATGATATAGCAGGTGTTCAAATAAAATGTAAATGTCACATGCATGGATGATATAGCAGGTGTTCAAATAAAATGTAAATGTCACATGCATGGATGATATAGCAGGTGTTCAAATAAAATGTAAATGTCACATGCATGGATGATATAGCAGGTGTTCAAATAAAATGTAAATGTCACATGCATGGATGATATAGCAGGAGTTCAAATAAAATGTAAATGTCACATGCATGGATGATAGAGCATGTGTTCAAATAAAATGTAAATGTCACATGCACGGGTGAAAGAGCAGGTGTTCAAATGAAATGAACGTCACATGCAGTATTTGCGCAACTTAAGCACGCACGGCTCGCGCTGTATTTCTTTGTTTCTTTACTTTTCAGAGTCAGAGTGCTTAAGCTTTAGCATCAGCGGTGCGGGGCTCTGTCGGCTGCACAGCAACAAAGTCCTGGGGGCACCGACCCCACTATATTCGTGCTACATCTCATCACCCCCGCTGGGTGAGTCCACTGCTTTTGAAGACTGGTATCGAGCGACTGGAAAAGAGTTTCATTGCGAGATGCTCCAGCCTCTTCTCTTGAGGCTTAAATAGTGCTTTTCTTTGGAGTAGCGGCGGAGAGGTGTTGATCTGTTTTCTAAAGATGATACGATTAAACGAACTGCTCTACTCTGCCATCATTGGCAATGACTTAAGATGTTTAGCAGTGGTATAGTCGAACTCCGAACTCTGCTTGATTCTAAGGATGCTTTGCGGCTTAGTGCCGCTCAACTTAGTGACTGTTTGGTTGTTCTTCTGGCCACATGCCTCGTCTGGCCACATGCCTCGTCTGGCCACATGCCTCGTCTGGCCACATGCCTCGTCTGGCCACATGCCTCGTCTGTGTATGATATTATTACTAAACGGGGTCAAGGCAACCTTGTGGGTTGCACGTGCACGTCTCTCCTGTCGCCTGAGAAGGTAGACGTTGACGCCGCAGTAGGACGATGAATAATCAAATTGGATTTTTTCCAATCTAAATATTTGGTCCGACGACAGTATGAGCGGGTGAACCAATAATAAACCTTTAAGGACCAATCCATATGATAAAAAAAAATATGAAGTCAAATTAAAGAAAACTAGGTATGAACTTTCAAGAAATAATAATACATAAACTAAATTTCCACGTTCAAAGTATATGTATATACTTTGTGTCTTATGAATAAGGCAAGTCGAAAATAACAATGCATGTCGGTTTTTGTAGCATTATGTGCATAATAATAGCTTACTTGTTGTATCGACCAAAGTAAATCAGTTGAACAGTTTCGGCAGGAGGTTATGATACATTCATCCTTCAAATGCTGTTTAGAGGGTCGATGTTCATATTTTTATCTATGTTGACACACTAGATGGGGTCGCAAAAAATCTGCAATCCAAATATCTCCTCAAATCTTCGTTCAACCCAGCCGGCATCAGTACGGAGAATTGTACAGAAGAAACGTCTTTTCGTTCATCCCAGCCGGCGTCAGTCTGGAGAATTGTACAAAAAAAAAACGTTTCTTTGTTCAGCACAGTCGGTGTCGGTCCACTTTGTGACCACCCTCCTTTGTGACCACCCCTGAACCCCAGTCACCTCTATGACCCCCCGGAACCCCAGTCACCTCTATGACTACCCCTGAACCCCAGTCACCTCTATGACCACCCCTGAACTCCAGTCACCTATGACCACCCCTGAACCCCAGTCACCTCTATGACCACCCCTGAATCAGAGTCACCTCTATGACCACCCCTGAATCCCAGTCACCTCTATGACCACCCCTGAATCCCAGTCACCTCTATGACCATCCCTGAACCCCAGTCACCTCTATGACCATCCCTGTACCCCAGTCACTTTTATGACCCCACATCAATTGATTGGTCTCCCACGTGATATCGACCTTGGGCGGATGTTATTAACCGAATGAACGGGTTGGAGGCAAGGTAACCAGTGTTGTGAGAGAGGGTGGGTTGGAGGCAAGGTAACCAGTGTAGTGAGAGAGGGTGGGCTGGAGGCAAGGTAACCAGTGCAGTGAGAGGGAGTGGGTTGGAAGCAAGGTAACCAGTGTTGTGAGAGAGGGTGGGTTGGAGGCAAGGTAACCAGTGTAGTGAGAGAAGGTGGGTTGGAGGCAA
>SDVV010024728.1:0-12538 GCA_016164225.1 Gammarus roeselii
CAACCGTAATGTATTAAGAGGGGTTATGCTGCTTCCTCAGCGTTATCTTGAGGAGGACACATTTGTTGAAGCTGTAAGCTCGTTCGTCCATTATCTGTCTGAGCGGCGCACGCTAAATCCAGGATGTAACGCCGGACACAATGCCAATCAGATGAACCGTTTGAAATGCTTTCATCTGAAGTTAAGTTAGGTTAAGCCGGCCGTGGCTGGTCAAGTTTGGTATTTGTTTGAGTAACGGTTGGTGTGTCGCATTTTTCATCCTGACGTCATGCGAACAGTCATGTTTCAAGTGCACATCGTTCCAGGCATTTAGCGTTTAATTGTAGAATTCCGAGGCGTAAAAATTAGTGTCTGGAAGTTTATTATCTCCATTGCGTTAAAAATCTCGGTCACCCAATCCTAGCCTGTCTTGATAATAAAGAGCATCATTTATTGCTGATAGTTCAAGAACTATGAAACCTTCATATTCTATTTTGGCATGAACGTGTTCTCAACTGTTACTTTATTTTGACCTCTCCCACCTCTTTGGCGTCGTTTGAACGTGTTCACACCGCCTATCGTTTATCATCTTTAACCTATTCCGCCTCCTTGGCGTCGTTTGAACGTGTTCGCGCCACCTATCGTTTATCATCTTTAACCTATTCCGCCTCCTTGGCGTCGTTTGAACGTGTTCGCGCCACCTATCGTTTATTATCTGAACCTATCCCACCTCTTTGGCGTCGTTTGAACGTGTTCACGCCACCTATCGTTTATCATCTTAACCTATTCCGCCTCTTTGACGTCGTTTGAACGAGTTCGCGCCACCTATCGTTTATCATCTTAACCTATTCCGCCCCATTTTGCGTCGTTTGAACGTGTTCGCGCCACCTATCGTTTATCATCTTAACCTATTCCGCCCCATTTGGCGTTGTTTGAACGAGTTCGCGCCTCCTATCGTTAATCTAGCAATGCAATCTACTACCAACGCCATCATAGAGCTTTCCACAATGAGATGGACTTCATTTCTTTGCCGTTCCACTAAATATATCATGAATCAGTCTCAGCTAAGATATGTATGTGTGTATCTTATATTGAGGTAGCAGCAGATAGTGAAGTATTCCCGTGACTTCTTTCGTTTTCTTGACTTCATTTCTTATTCTAATCTCAAACATATCTCTGAACGTGTACGTCTTCGGAAGTTGAAGAAAACGTTTGAACCCTTGAGGATTGAGTGCATTTTACTAATCTTTATAGCTCCAATTGTTATGCACTAGCTTAGACTTGAATTTAGCTTGATAATTGTTCAAAAAGTGCATTTTACTGTTTAATCTTGACAATACAATTACTGTTTCTGTGCTACATTGAACTAGTTGGTGCTACTAGCTGATTGGTTGGACTAGCGGGCGCTACGCGGTCAGGGATTTACTAGTTGCGAGTTCTTGCTGAGTTGGTTACCAGTAGCTTATTATGGCTGCCTGATCGAGGTTAACTTTTCGTGTGTTCGTTCTGTTTAGATTACCGGCCACTTATTAAAGCTGCGGGATGGGTGTTACCGGCCTCTTATTATACCTGCGTCACGGGTGTTACCGGCCACTCGTTAGAGCTGCGTGATGGGTGATACCGATCATCCTTTATGACAACGTGACGGGTGTTACTGGTCATCATTTATGGCTGCGTGACGGGTGTTACCGGTCATCGTTTATGGCTGCGTAACGGGTGTTACCGGTCATCGTTTATGGCTGCGTAACGGGTGTTACCGGTCATCATTTATGGCTGCGTGACGGGTGTTACCGGTCATCATTTATGGCTGCGTGACGGGTATTACCGGTCATAATTTATAGCTGCGTGCAATGTGCTAATTTGTGGCTGGGAGGCGGGGAGTAGCTAATTAAATGTTGGTAAATGGTAGAAGATGAAAGAAGTAAACTGCGTAATTATTCTAATGAGCTGACTCATGTCATCTCAACTTCCACCAATATAGCATTGTTATCAAAGAAAGTGTGTAGCGTGTTGGCCTTCACCCACAGTACACCATCATCGGGAGGTGAAGGCTGTTCGTTCACGGCTACCTGCATTCGGTGCCTGAATGACATAAACTTCAACGCGCTGGAGAGCCTTGTCATGCTAATCTTATCAAAGGCGACCTGACCACGACTGTGACTTTCTGGCCCGTGGCCTAATGGTGGAGATCAGTAGTGAAACGCACATCTTTGTTTATAAGTCCGTAAAGCTCTGCCTTACCAAATTCCCTTACTATATATCTTTCTGCTTGTCAAATCTAATTTTCGCTGAATGTGGTTTTACTCTAGATAAAGGTTCCATGTAACCTATCTTGCTCGATATTGTTATAGCGCTGTACTCCGCTTGGGAAATGCTCGCCAACTCGTAGCCGGTATTAACGTTGATGAGTCCTAAATCAACTAGAATCAAACGTACCCGCATACACTTGTCTTAACTAATATCTTCTTGTGGTAGCTACTAAATTTGCAAGTAAATGTAGTCCTAAGGATCAAGATATTATAGTATCAGTTGCTAGGGCTAGTTTTTACTATTAACGTTATCGTGAATAATATAACCTTATTTAATGTGCTATTCAGTCTATAGTAAATTATCCATGTCGCTAAAGATGTACTCGCTTGTTCAGCATGTTTAATGTAGTTAGTGGTTTTGACGAGAAACTTCGCTTGAATCTTGGATAATGTTTGTCTACTTACCTTACAGTACGTACTTAATGCCTGAAAACGTACAGTATCTGGTGCCTGTTGCAGTTCTTATTCACTGTATTATTGGCATCATTAGCACGACTGGTAACTTTTCAATTGACAGAAAACTTGTTTGTTCGACTGGTTACTTGTTAGCGTTACCGATAACATGTTAGCCTGGCATCGATCCCTGGTTCGTTCATTGACCTGGTCCACACGGCAGCCTTGCGGCGCAGCGCTGGCCACAAGACGCTCCGTGGCATCGTCCCATTGGCTGCGCGTTTGGAGCAGCCAATGGAGCCCTTTCCTCGTCGTCTGTAACATGACAACTCAATGTAAGCCAACCCTGGCTGGGGGTATATCATAATTTTTAGGTCATTGAAGCGCCGAAATCTAACTTCATGAACGAGAAAGGTTTACGTCGAATCACACTTACATAAATCTGTTAGGCTAGGATAGCTGAAATCCGAAGCGTCATGCCCACAGCCAGGGCTTGTTAACGCCATGTTGCCACCTTACTGTCAGCGGTGAAAAGACATATCAGAGGCTGCCACGGGGCGTCCTCTCATTGCTGCACCACGCATCTGCCGCGCTGACCTCTAGAATACTGTGGTCAAAACATGCAAACTTGCACTGACAGAGGACGCTCGCTGGTAGCTATAACGGTATGACCTTACAAGAGATCTGGATCATCCAAACTTGTGTATGTTATTCCACTTAATACCTTGAAGGTCTAGACTGATTCCTCTTCATTTCTTGTAAGTGAGCAGGAACGATTTGAGTTTTTCGCTGACTAATGCAGTTAAGAAGATCCAAGGGCATGTGTCAGAGAGAGCTGCACCTACAGTATTGTAGCGCAAGAAGATTCAAGTGCATTAGTCAGAGAGAGCTGCACCTACAGTATTGTAGCGCAAGAAGATTCAAGTGCATTAGTCAGAGAGAGCTGCACCTACAGTATTGTAGCGCAAGAAGATTCAAGTGCATTAGTCAGAGAGAGCTGCACCTACAGTATTGTAGCGCAAGAAGATTCAAGTGCATTAGTCAGAGAGAGCTGCACCTACAGCATTTTAGCGCAAACGATCCTGTGTTTTGACACATTCTTCTATAGGCTATGGGAACCCTGTGTCTCGAAGTTGGTAGCTGGAACGCTTTTGGCGTAAACTCGTAACCATCAACCTAACTCAAAACTTCAAAGTTTAGTGGATACACAACACTACGCCACGACTGTCCCAACACCGATGGCGGTAGCGGACTTATTACACTCTAACACAAATAAAAAATCACCTCACTAACCTATCTGCACACACTCGCGCAACTTCCACTGGACAACCCACAGCAGGTGCAATCAGTACGCATTCAAATCCACAAGAAACAATATGATTTAGGCGGTCGTGACAGAATATTGAATAGAACAAAAGATGCTTTAAAAAATGGTAAAGAGTGTGAGGAAGAGAGGAGGCGGCAGTGCAAGATGAAATGGTCGGTTGTTGTTGGAGTGTGGCGATGTGCGGAAGAAATGACCTATTTTTCTAACTTTCTTTTTATAGATCAGTAACAATTTATTTTAGTTTTTCTTATTTCGTGGGCTCTATTATTTATCTGTGCCCTTTTTTCATGGTGATCAATTTTGGATTAGTTATATAATTATGTATCGTTAGACGCCCGCAGGTGCCCTAGGTGGACTATGCGGTGTGTTAGTTAGTCTAGTCCAACCTACGGTGGGAGAATTTGCACTCTCAAGGGCGTCTAAAAATGTCCGAGCACAGCTAGGCGTTTTGATGACTAAAAGGTGAATGAATGTTGCTGTTGATCTTGGAGAGTGAAAATCTTGAATGGCCCTGTCGTGGAAAGGACGTGGCGAGTCGAGGCTGGTTGAGGCGAGTGGAGACGAGTCGACGGGCGAGGCGATGAGTCGAGACGAACCGAGGCTGATTGAGACTAGGTGACCCGGAAGTGGGGGGTACTCGCGGGACTCGAGGGACCCGGGGAACTTGGAAGACCAGGAGGATTTTGGTGGACCAACTTGGACCCTTCCGGGCCTCTTTGGAACACCCTTGGGACCCCCTTGAGAAACTTTGAAACCCGCTTGAGGCCCCTCTGAACCCTGGGACCCCTGCTTCCCCCTCACCACGCTGTAAAACCCATACACAGAAAGTTGTATGCATGTGAAATGCTTGAGTAGAACAATCAATTATTACAGTCCGAGGAACTGGTGCGTCGAGGCTGGTCGAGGTGTGTCGAGACAAGCCGAGATGAGCTGAGACGAGGGGTCTCGGGGAGCTCCGGAAGACCCGGGGGACTTGGGTTGCTCTCCGGGATTCATCGGGCTCTTTTGCAACCCAAGAGACCAATGCCCCCCCGCTCATATTCCCTTGAACAATCAGTGCGAAATCAATAATCTGAGCAGTTTTTCTACCCATGACGAACCTGCTCTTACTTTCCTTTTCACGATCCACAATATTATAACGCTGGTGTATTTGTGCGGGAGTTCGTGTTTGTGATTTCGTGAATGGGTATTTTTTCTTCAGTGTGTGCTCGCTCGCGTGCACGAACCATATGCAGTTTCTGGGGTTGACCTGGACTGCGCAGCTATAAAACCTTGTAACGTGTTGCGGTTGGAGTTTATCTAATCCGTGAAACCATAGACCTTGTACCAATTTCGGCATATTGTCTGTGCGCACTGTCGCGCGTGCATGTTATTCTTGGAGTTCTGAGTAGTTGGAGGCGGGGATTCGTTTCGTCTGAGTCTTAATCTTGCCTGGATAAATAAATTGTACTAAAAATCAAATAGAACGCTTAGCAACATTGTGTTGCGTTGCTGTCGGAGCTGACTTTGTCCGTGTGGCCGTGAACCTTGTACCAATTTCGACGATACTATCTGTGCGCACTGGCGTGTGGACATATTGCTCATGAGGTTCTGAGGGGTTGGAGGCGAGGATTTGTTTCGTTTCATCTGAGTCTTTATCTTACCTAAGTAAATATATTGTACTAATACTACTGGATCGCGTAGCTGTAAATATTATGTTGCGTTGCTGTCGGAGCTGACTTTGTCCGAGTAGCCGTAAACCTTGTACCAATTTCGACGATACTATCTGTGCGCACTGGCGTATGGACGTATTACTCATGAGGTTCTGAGGGGTTGGAGGCGAGGATTCGTTTTGTTTCATCCGAGTCTTTATCTTACCTAAATAAATAAATTGTATTTATACAACTAAACCGCGAAGCTGTAAATATTGTGTTGCGTTGCTGTCGGACCTGAATTTGCCCGTGTAGCCACTGACCTTGTACTAATCTCGACGATGCTACCTGTACGCACTAGGGTGCGTACAGATTACTCTTCAAGTTCTAAAGGATTGGGAGCGGAGGTCCGTTTCGAGTAAGCGTTTTTTCTTTTGCGCACCACCGTGCGTCTGACATTGCTAAAGTTTTCACATTTTTTCTAACGTTAAAAGCGTTGTTTTGTTTTTCCTCGCGCACTTAGACGTGCGAGTCTACTGGAATCAATGATCATCGAGCCCTACTGGGGAGCCTATTATGACTTACGATGAGGCTCTGGTGGAAATGAGGCTCAAATCAAACCTACACGAACACTGCCTGGTTCTCTGACCTCACTCCAACGCACATAAACTTTGAACGAATAATCCAGGACACGACCTCGCGTATCGTAACGGGCTGTACTGAGACCGTACCTATTCCCCATCTGCATGAGGAACCGAGGTCCTTTCTCTCAGACATTATGTTGAGGTGAGGGGACAGAATTCTTTAACAAGATTGTGGATCTGGCCCATGCCTGCCACCACTTAAATATGCATAACAGACCGGCAGCACGCTTCGTCTCCCTTTATACCACCATTCCACAATCTACCGACAACAAGAGCTGTTAAAATTCACATACTTTACAACTCTTGCACTGACTGATCTTAAAGCCAACACGGTCCTTCAGAGTTAACTACCGTAGGTGGATGTGGAGAAGCTGGGGCTGACCTGGGGTGACAAAGTTCACCTGTCGAGGCTGAAGTATGGCCACCACACGTCCCTACGGTCATACCAACAGACTGGGGAACGCCCCTTCTGATTGGTTTTTGCGGTGCGAGGCAAGCCCGTTATGGTCGTGCACGTCATGACGTCGTGCCCAGCCATCGCACTTGGCAGGTTTAATTATATCAGGTCGGTGGGTGATATATGGGAGTACTCGCAAGATAGCTTAGATTTTTTTCGATGGTGTGGGTCTGGGCTTCCGGGTTATGAGCTGGCCGTAGCTCCTCCACAACAGCGAGAGCTGCTGCTTAGAAACAACAACCGACCTGTTGCTCCAATTCTCGTCTTAGCAACCGCGGTCTACGCTGCTCCTCAGGGCACGATAGGCCAGCATGTCATTATTGAAGAATAAATAGCCTGTTCGTAATTAGCAAATTAAAAACCTACCCAATTTTGACTAGTTAACTACCCGTGCCTGATTAAACAAAACGTGTCCTGTCTTCTATTACCAAACCTATTCCCAGCCACTTCGGTCAGGCTTGTCTCTAATTAATTAGGATTCCTAACCCAATTGACTAATTATGCCTAATTGCGTTGCCTGTCATAGATTACCAAATTACCTTGCATTTTCCTACTCAGAAATTAACTTGACTTTTTATATTCAACTAATTAGATAACCTGTCCGAAAGGATGAATAAATAAATGAATAATTAACGAATTAAGTAGCCTATCGCTAATTGATCATTTAACCGAAACGTGATCAGTGAGGTTGTTCACAAGCCTGTCCTCAATTAACTAGCTTGACATCAGCACAGCTTTTATGAACTTCAATGGAGGTTGTTGCTGAAGTGTATTTATGTATGGACATACAGCCGTTTGCCAATAATTAGGAGGGTGGCTAAGTTAGACTGACTCAGAGGAAGGAGGCGTCCGATCTCCCCGCCACAAGACCGCCGTGTCCATGCCGAGGCTCGAACTCGGGACATGCTGCACCAAAGGCTGACACTGCAGTCGGATACGCTAACAACTCGGCCACGGCGGTCTGAAGTGTACGTGAGTTATTGACCGCCCTCCCATTATATTTCTGCCCATTTATCTTGTGATGCTTCCACTCGATAACTCTTTACACTAAATCCACTCTACTGTATCAGTGATTGGTCCGGTTTGCTTAGTGTACAGTCATTGAGAACTATACTGAGATTGTTCTTGATGGTCGGTGATTGGTCATTGAAGATCACTCGCTGAATATTCACTTATTGACTTGAATAAGAGGAATATTTCTTAAGTATAAACGTGAGAGAGATTTGCTATAGTATTTGTAGAAAAGTAAATACTAGGATACGCTTTATTCGATGTAATCAGTCCAAGCGCCTTTTCACCTCCGGTATATAGGATTAACAACGGCGCGAGCGGAGTACACCGTCTGGTTATGCGATAATGGCAGTGGCCGGCCAGTGAGGGCGGGCATGCAACAAGAGCCTTGGTTGTAGAAACATGGGAATTACATCTCTGGTTGCCGCAGTAGAATAAGTTCTTTGTAAGATTCCTCGAGGGGCCATAATTCCAGTTGCAGATGCTCCTCAACATTTTTTGCTTGGAATTCTAGAGCAGCAAAGCTCTCGGGAGGCCTGGGTTCGGTTGATGAACATTGCTTATTTATGTTCCCAGTAGCCCAACAGTGAGCAAGCTCATGCGGAAGGTCGATCTTAAGCTACTGTGGTTAGGCGACGAGTAACGGATTTTATGGAGTAAGACCTCGGTGCTGGAACTTTTAAAGGCATAGTACCTGTATGACTCTTAACCGCGACCAATTTGAATCCATAACCTTGGAGTGCTGTTGGGCGCAATTTGGTTGGGTCATTACAGAACCACGAGTCTTTGTGGTTCCAGCAACGTATGTGTTTAGTTGCACAGCCAGGCTATTCTGTCAACAGAGAAGAAAGCTGGGGAAAGATTTCCGTGAGCAGGACATCACCCCTCAAGGTGCTCATGTTCAACCTCACTATCTGTTCGATACACGTATTTTTTGTGTTTGAAACACTTTCTTCCGTACGTGAGTTTTCTTCCCCCGATGAACATGTATTCGTTCTCTATCGCTCAATTTAATATATCAATAACAGTATTTTTTAAAGAGCCTATCACAAAGAATAATAATAATAAAATCATTATACTTCACGCTGCTGTTAGAATATGTGCTCATTTCACTGCTAAACTGTAGAGCTGTTGCCGTTTATTAACAAAACCACGAATATTGACTGGTTGATGTGTGCATTGTTGCTCATTCCTTCCAATGTTTAGGACTGATAGAAAATTCGGTTATGAAACAAAAGTAACCGCTAATTCAATTGAACTGAATTTTTCTGTTTTGCTCGAAGCATAGCGTTATTGCCCTACTTGTGGGACTTCAAGCTTTGTTTTTCTATTTGCTTCTCCGAGCACATAACAAGTGTCCAAAAACAGCTTAGGGTACTGCTCTCTTTCCTCTGTGAAGCACGTATCTCAAACAATCCCCTTCTTCTCTCCAGTCTCACTGTGTTTGTGCTAGGACTCCCAATCGCAACCCAATCTCTATTCCGGAAATGACGCTCAAATCAAATCAAACCAATCTCTATCGTCCTGCATAAGTTGTGTCGGTGTTTGAGAGCAGTACCCTATATTTCTTAGCAATAGAAGCCTATAAACAAAATGATTGTTCAAATTTCAATTACATGCAGCATAATTATGACACCAGAAATCGCAATAACCCTGTACCTAGCTTTCAGAGATTAACGACTTCTCAGCGATCCTTGTCATTTTCAGTACCTAATGTTTGGAACAGTCTGCCATTGGATGTAAAGCAGAGTCCCACTTTGAATATGTTTAAATTTAGTTGTAAAAAGTTTTTCATTGTTAAATATTCAGATAGTTAACTGTTTGTACCTTCATCCAACTTCGATATATTTTGAGAGCCTAATTTTTATCCCTAATCAATTTCAATGTGTCCTTCTGTTGTTATTAATTCTACTTGAAATTCTACGTAACTTGAGAGTGTTTTGGTTTGGTTTTGGGATTGTTTGTTTCTGTGAATCTGTGTACATGCGTTAGTTTGAATGGGATGTTTGATTGCCAGAAAAGCATCATTTGATGCTTATATATTGGCTCGTAGGATGTTTATGAACTATGTAAACATTCTTCAATAAATGATTTTGATTTTTAGTGTGAGGTGCGCCTTGCCGTCGGCTACCCCTTTCTTGTGGCATTCGGCCTAGTGTCTGTATAACTCGCACAAGTGGCGCCAAACGATGGTTGCCGTGACGCCAGACTTGTGCTGACGTATCATACCCTTAGTTCATAGTATATGCAAATAATGAATGTTTCATACACATTGGCGCCCTACCCCTTACAAAGGTTACCGCTCTCGCTCGGGTGGAGATGAGCCTCTTATCTAATATAGCCATTTTCATAGCATAGGGCTAAAATGTGTGAGTGTAAGTGTATGAGAGGAGTTTGAAGTGCACCTTGCCGTCGGCCACCCCCCTTTCTTTGGAATTTCGGCCTAGTGTCTGTATCTATCATAGCATGGACCCTGCCATTGGAAGGTGAATGTTGGAGACTCGAGCCTACCTGATCCTGAGTGAAATGTTCTGGTCGGTCTCTTTAATGGTCGATGACCAGCCCATACACGCTGTGGGTAAAAAAGGCTAGCTAGCAGATGGCAAGCAAAGAATCGTCCCAAATAACATTTAGGCATCATCTTCCAAAGAGTGGTGGTGGGCGGCAGGACGCTCCTCGCAATGCACTCTCGGCGTGCATTCACAAATATAGCAATAGCTTCGACCTCCCGATTCTCTGAACCGTGCATGGATCAACCAACTTTGGAACCACGTTTTTGAGGACCAGTCTCGCCACTCTTAATACCTAAGCTTATCGTTGTTCTAGTTGTTATCGATTGTGTCATAATATCGTCGCCATTTATCGCCGTAGTAGTGATCATTGTGGCCTTCTTATCTTATAGTGCTGTGTGAGTGTGTTTCTTCTATGCAGTATTGGTAGCTGACTGTTGTACCTTTCAAGTTGTGCAGTGTTTTGACCAACCATATCCACGCATTTAAATATTTATTAGATTATAGGAGTTGGCGAATCAGAGAGTTTTTAATACACGTGATATTTTTGGTCATTTCAAATGTTCTTGGGACTAAATTGAATTGAATTTACAGTGAGCTTGCAGTCCTGTTTAAGAGTTGCTTGGACGAGAAAGCTTACACTGTTGAATTTAAATTTGCTGTCATCTGTTATCGTTTTTGCTACTTGACACCTCTTGAGTGATATTGAAACGGTATTTATTTCATTGGCATGTTTGGGCTAAAATTATATTGTAATTGCATTTAAGCCATTTGAGTTTCTCGTTGAGCTATATCATAGCCGTTTTTAAATCAGAACACGTACAGTCCTGTTATACGATAGCTATTAAGCTAGCATTAAACACGACTCCCAACTTCATTAAATTGAGTCATATAGGCCTGGCTATAAGCCGCCTGATAGTGTCCAGATTTAGCTATATGACGACAAATAGCCTCCTCCTAGGCCAGGCTATTAGCTGGCATATAATATCGAGATTAAGCTATGTTTACGACACATAACCTCCCAAGGTGAAACCTTGCGCTGTACGAGCGAGCTCACCAAGACTCGCGTCAGAGCTCCGGTGGAGAAGGACCCTCTAATCTAATCTAAGGTGCAACACAGGCTCCCATCTCGCCACTGTGCGACAACTTGCAATAAATAATATTACATGTTCATGCTCGTTATATTAGGTTTTGATAACGTTGTTTCAGTTTCATCGCACGCACGTATTAAATAACTTTGTGGTTGTGCATTTCGAGTAGTTGAAGCAGTGATAGCAGATTTAATTCTATATATCAGTCACGTTATGAGCCTAGTAACTGGCTCCTTAGCATTCAATGTTGAGCGTTTGTTAACTGTTATTGATCTATTATAATGGCATTGTCGCTTGCATCGTATTATAATTATAATACTGTAATCAATAATAAAGTTTGACCGCGCGGTCATTGTTCGTGTTCCATTGTTTGGACTTACCTTTATGATTAAATCGTTACTCTGTATTTGGGCACTTTGAGATAGAGACGAGACCAAAGGAAATTTCCTATACCGGAATCTCAGATAGTCATGGTGGAGCATGTTAGCATTCACGTGCCAATTAATAACTGGATGTAGGCCCTAGCACAGCTTGGTCCCTTGTTTGTGCCGCGATTTTTAACTGCACGTTAGTTTGCCCAACATTTGTTCGTGTAACACAAATTTAATATCGGTAAGGCTGGTCAAGAGGCTACCTAAGCAACAGCAAAGAACGCGAACCTCTCCAAAGGGTATAACCACACCTCGGCCGGAGATGACGGACCCAGTGATCGCATTGTCAATTTAGCTGCAACCGTGCTTGTGCACGACTACCTATTATCGATACCGCAACTATGGCTCTTCAAATTCACGAACTCATAGTGAACCGAGTAACCGAAAAACACGCTACCAATGCGTGTACCTCCACTTTCACCTCACAAGATGATATCGACACTCCACCCTGAAACCACCCGTACGATATCTAAAAACCACAACAAGACAGAAACATTTTCCCGATTTGACGAACACAACCTGTTTAAAATGCTTTACGATTACCAAGTGTTCGGCCCTGACTTTCCCGAACACTTGGTAAACACATTCAGTACCAAGTACAAGGATAGACAGGTCATTAGTGCAATGCTTTACGAGCTGAGCTGGGCTCCATCACTGGCCGTCCAATTGCAAACATCACCGGTAGGAAAGATAGTTTCACTATCCAAGCCTCACAACAATTCAATATGAACTCCAGAAGTGCCTAAACCTAGTCG
>SDVV010024729.1:0-12538 GCA_016164225.1 Gammarus roeselii
TTACATATCTTTGGCTGTTAATCACTTGTGTGACTTGTGTTTATACTCAGTATTCTATTGTTAGAATAACCTTTGCCTTGTTAACTACTACAAAAAGATAAATATAAAACCAATGTGTCTTCATTCAACCTTGATTTGCCCAATTATCCAAACTTGAAAACTCTGTATCATAACAAAACTTCTAACACCGCCAGACGAATATTGGCGCCAAGTCGTACCTATATTTACTAGCAACAATAGACGTTAGCTTAAATGGAAGCATAGAGTAACCTCTACGTTTTAGGTTAGGTTTACGCAGCGTTAGTCAATAGTAGCCTTCGCAGTTACTCAGAGACAAATCTGTTATAATCAGCCTCCGCTAGCACATATATTGGACACAAGGGCTAACCGAACATTACAACAAAGAGTGAGTTGTGTAGGCCCGAGAAACAGTGTAGGCCTTAGGCCTGTTAACCATGGCTTAAGTTACACGAATAAATCCCTAGCCTTGCATATTTTTCGATTCCTCTCCGAAGTACATCTAGAAAAACAGGTGGTCCCCATGTGGCATCGCATGACCAGGAGACGTTGACGAGTGTAGTGCCATTTTGACATCCTGTTAAATTTGACAACTCAGCATTGTGTAGCCGGTATCCAATAACGTAGAAGAATAGTGTTAAGCTCAGGGTCATCTTAAATTGTAACAAGGGATGGGAAGAGCCAACAAAATTCGCTAACAGCCTAAATTGTGAGTTTGCCAATAAGGTCAAGGTATCAGGACACCACGCCTCTTTGGGGAGGGGACAAAATTTAGAGTGGTTCCCTTGTTGGATGATCACTTCATATCCCTAAACAAGGCCCTTCCATATTATTTTAGGAGTGCAGGGGTACATTGTTTAGGACCTCACATTTCAAAAGAAAAGCTGCTCGGGTGGATTTGATTTGGGCCTCATTTCCACCAGAGCCTCAACGTGAGTCATAATAAGCTCCCCCGTAGGGCGCGACCGTCGTTGATTCAGGTAAGTTCGCACGGCTTCAGGTGCGAAAATATTAGTCATGTCAAGTAGAAGTCAGTACATATTTCAATTGTGGCATATTCGCGTACTAACGCGTACGAGAGAGTAAAGAGTTATGGCGTATCTTCGTAAAATGTGCTGTATTCTCTGCGCGTAACGGGGTGGAAAGACCACCTCATTTGCACAGGTGTTTGTGGTTTAGACAGCTTTGTTTGGTCAGGTGTGTTTTCCGAAAGCGATAAGCTTTCAGCGGTTGGCAAGGTCCGTGAGTAGGCTTTGTAGGTTGCATGTGGGATTTAGGAACGCTCGTTGGGCTGCCACGAGTGCGTTGCAATCCATCAGTAAGTGTTTCACGCTGATAGCCACTTGGTGGCAACAGAGGCAAGGTGGCACGTTTGGTCCTATGTCGACACATATCAGGTGGTTGTGAGTTATCCACGAGTGTCCCGTGCACAAGCGGTTGATGAACACTTGTTTTTTTCTGTTGGTGAACTTTGGTTTCCCATTCTTCGACTGAGGATTTGACTGCAAGCATTTTTTGTCCACTCTGTTGCCAAATTTCATCCCATCGGGATGTTATATGGAAGTTGATGATAGGGAACCAGTCCCGGTAATGTATTGCGAAAAATTGTTCTTGGTGAGTAGATGCCAATTTAGCAAGTGAGTCCGCAAGCTCGTTACCTCTTATTCCCGCGTGTCCGGGGATCTAGCAGAATTCAACTGCTTGACCCGTCTCGGACATCACAAAGAGATCGTGCTGCATTTTACGTAGAACATGATGTTCATAGCGCAGTGTTTCAAGCTGGGTGAGGACACTCAGATCAGACTGTCTGAGAATACGACGTATTTGGGGAAGCGATGTGTTTTCGCAATAGAGACGGCTAGTTCGAGTGCACGAAGCTCCGCAGAGAATACGGAGATCTCTTGTCGGAGGGTGGCCAAGAGTGGGGTGTCCCCGCACGCAGCGGCGGCTCCCACTCCGTCCACGGTTTTGTTGCCGTGAGTGTATATGTGGCGGTGCTCTGAATATTCTTCCTTGAATAGTCTCAGGAATTCCTGCCGGTACGCGTTAGTTGGAGTAGTTGCTTTAGGGTACATTTGCAGGTCTAGGTTGACCGGTGGTGGGTTGATCATCCATGTTGGTGTGTTAATTTGAAGGATTCGGTTGAAAAATGAAGGCTTAATAGCTTTACGATTGATGTTTAGCGAGGTCTGCAGGTTGTCCACACGTAGGAAAAACGGTGGGCATATATTCTTTTTAGCCGCAAAAAGGCGCTTATCGGATATGTTGGGGATGTGGCTGATTGCTGGGTTGTTGATTAGACTTCCAGCCTTAAAGTAGTATTGTAGTGAAAGTTTGTCTCGCCGGAGCGTAAGTGAAAGTTTGTTAGCGAGCACGTTAAGAGATTCGAATGGAGTGGAGCGGAACGCGCCGGTTGTGATACGCAAAGCATTGTTTGCGATGGTCGAAAGAGGGTCGAGAGTAGTTTTGGCAGCAGATCCGTAGACAACGGCTCCGTAGTCCATGCGCGATCGTATTATTGCTCTGAACAACGTCATTCCGTTGTCCATGTCGGCACCGAACTTCAGGGATGTTACCGATTGGATAAGTCCTGTCGACCTTTTGCAGCGAGTCGCCAGGGCTGCAATGTGGGGTCACCACGTGAGTTTAGGGTCCCACATAAGACCCAGAAATTTGATCGTTTCTCCGTATGCTAAAGGTGTGTTGTGCAGCGTTAGGGCTGGTTTCAGCTCGGGTGGAGGGGAGACTGATTAGAACAGCGATCGAACACTCGGTGTGATACTTGTCTGATATTATAATCTCATATTTAGATGCGTGTAATATTGCCCTTCAGCGTTTATGCGTTCCATATGTTGTTAGTAACTGTGTGACAATTTTTATGAAAATGATAGTATGCGTTCATACTTAGATTCGTGTAATAATTCCTCAGTATTTATGTCCCGTGTTTCGTATTTCCTACAGGGTGGGTCGCTTTTTGCTGCTCTGCGCTAAGATATACACTTTTTGCTCTCCGCTTTCCTCTCTTTTTGTTCTCCGCTACACTTTTTTCTTGTTGTTCATATACACTTTTGTTCCGTTGTGTCCGTTTATATCACAATCAGTGACAGAGCTACACTGTGAGTTTACCTGTTGACATGTTACTTTGTTCATAACTAAGAATAATATTATAAAATAAACAGTGTAATCATTTGAACCTTTGCACCTTTTACTTGATTATAACTACCGTATAATAAAACTTTTAACAAATCAATGACGAGTTACGAGATTAGGCTTCACAAAAAAGGCAGTAGCTGCTACCCGTCAATGCTCCCGATTCTATTCCAATTGCAAAATAATGATCACCAGCTTGCTGATTTGATTAGGTGACAGCACATTCAGAATAGAAGGGAGTTCTGCCGTAAAGCAAAGAGAGTGAAATCATTCGGTAACATCGTCTGCACCTTATTGAAAATATAAATGGTTTGACATTTTAGTAACAAAACGCTTGCGTCAGCATGACGTGTTTAGCTGACAGACATTGCGATCGGTGTGGATGAGGTCTAGACTCATCTTTAACAAGGGGGAATAAGGTGAAACTTCCAAGAAAAATCTCTCCAATGATGTACTGCACGTTGTGGTAATCCTCATCAAGCCGGATGACGAGCAATTTAAAAAAGGTTTAATTTGATTTGAAAATTTATATTTTTATAAGCTCGAAATTTCCATTCCAGAAAAAAAATATATCATTTCAATCGATGACTCTACAAAACACGATTCAACTATACATAGCAAGACATGACAACTTCAAATCCGTAGTAGGAGCGACTGGTCATTTTTCAAATTTACCACATTTTGGAAAAGTTGTCTTGTACAACTTCTATTATTGACTATTGAACAAGAATGGCGCACACTCGCGAGTTCTTGGTCGAACAGAATTTCTCACAGTGGGACAACCCACACCATTGCAATAATGCATACTTCTTGGCATTTTGAAGTAGCTACAGCCTTCAGATAATGAAGTGTAGAGCCCGAATCGATGGTCAATTATAGATAGACAGAAACAATCTTAGGAAAATAATCAACGAGAATCTATTCGTATGGTGCAGTAAATTAAACTGCACCGCAAAACACTGAAATGCGTGTATTATTGCGAAGCCTAGACAATTTGAAGAATCAGCCCCCAAAAAAGCCGCATCAATAGTTAGAAGAAAAATGGAGCTATGAAGCGTCGATATCCATTCATCCTTGACGAAGCCTTCGCTTTTGTGATGAGGCTCTCGTGTAGGACGTCAGCGAGGACTGAAAGCCGCATCGAAGCCTTCGCGGTTTGTAATGAGACTCTCGTGTAGGACGTCAGCGAGGACTGAAAGCCGAATCGAAGCCTTCGCTGTTTGTAATGAGGCTCTCGTGTAGGACGTCAGCGAGGACTGAAAGCCGCATCGAAGCCTTCGCGGTTTGTAATGAGGCTCTCGTGAAGGACGTCAGCGAGGACTGAAAGCCGCATCGAAGGCGAGACAAAAAGTAGACGAAGTTCGCGACTCGGTTGTTGTAAAATAAAATCCCAAATTAGCCGACGCGAAGCTCAGTGTTGGCGCTGTTCATTAGTTTCAGCTAAGAGATGTACAAATGCATGCATTATTGTCGGAGCATAAGCATTTTGAAAAGCATCTCATGTATTAGCCGTATAGAGAGCAACAACTAGCAAAGGCCCATGTTCAAAGCCCGGTTTACGAAAAACAGAGATGATTTTAGAAAAAAAATCCGACGTGGAGCTTTGCAAACGGCGTTCCTTCATTTTAGCTACACAACGTCAAATCAACACATGATGGCCGTCATGTATTCATATTTTTATTCAACTGTACAATAATTTTATAACTCAAACATAGAAAAATATTCTGCCTCGAATTGTAGCCCTTCACAAAGTCACAAGAGCGTCAGGAACACTGTATAACTGTGATAGGTGTTCCAATTTTCATCTTTGCGTAACAACGGGCGGACAGTTGAACATTTATTAGAATTCAAGGTACAAACCCCTTTCGAATGATGTAGGACACGCATCATCCTGCTCAAGAAAAAAACACGGCACAGTGCATAGCAATATGTCTCCAAGCTGGGTCTGAGAGACATAATGACTTGACTGTGAGATAATCCCCGATTATTATGAATCAATGTTTGAAATAATTTTTTCCTGTTATCTACTCTCCAGCAGCGAGGAGCCAATGGAAAGAGAGGGAGGATGTAGGACCCACTCCTGCGAGGGTAGAGAACAGAAGAGTTGGCTCCTCATTGGGCATCAGAGTAATAATGCAAGAAGTACACATTCGTGGTAGGACGTTGTTTGCTTTATGAATCGAAACATAACATTATATGCAAACCGGATGGTTGGAGGTAGGCATTATGAGAGAGTTTTGTTTCGTATTTTGCTAGTTATTCATTTTGTACGAATTTAATATTTTATTATAATGATGATATGCTTTGATGTTCGTGTAACGGGTTTGTCTACAATGTGTTATTAAATTATTCTACAGTGTGGGCGATCTATCTGCGATCATATTTAACAATACAACTGAACATATTGCAATGCACTCATTTGAGATTTAATTCACAATATTTATTCTAGGCGTACACATTTTTATTGCAATCACCAAGACATGAACAACATGATATAAATCTTATCACACGTCTGTCACTTATCTCAATTCAACAATATCATCACCACGTACAGAGAATAAATCCTAACGTCAAAAAGAAGCCTACACCGTTTGCTTCTAGTAGCATTTGGAAGCCATGGAGACGAACATATGGAAGTTCGGCCTGTACCTCATTTCGACCAATTAATTTATATGAATGCAAAATTCACAGTTCATTATCCGACGTGGAATACTACACATTTTTATCAAATAAGACCCCGAATAGGTGTACAGGGGATGACGTCAGAGAGCCTGCGACTAATGCTGCTTCGAGTGTAGAATTGTTTCGTAGATTACATAGCAAAAATAAGCATGGACAGAACGTGTTCCAGCGGTCCGTGGGAGCACGGAATCTGCAGCTATTATAAGTGATGATGCTTGTTGAACGCACCTACAGGGAAAGAGGAACAAGCGTATGTTGAACGCAACTACAGGGAAAGAGGAATAAGCGTATGTTGAACGCACCTACAGGGGAAGAGGAACAAGCGTATGTTAACGCACCTACAGGGAAAGAGGAATAAGCGTATGTTAACGCACCTACAGGGGAAGAGGAACAAGCGTATGTTAACGCACCTACAGGGAAAGAGGAACAAGCGTATGTTGAACGCAACTACAGGGAAAGAGGAATAAGCGTATGTTAACGCACCTACAGGGGAAGAGGAACAAGCGTATGTTGAACGCAACTACAGGGAAAGAGGAATAAGCGTATGTTGAACGCACCTACAGGGGAAGAGGAATGAGCGTATGTTGAACGCACCTACAGGGAAAGAGGAATAAGCGTATATTGAACGCACCTACAGGGGAAGAGGAATGAGCGTATGTTAACGCACCTACAGGGGAAGAGGAAGGAGCATATGTTAACGCACCTACAAGGGAAGAGGAATGAGCGTATGTTAACGCACCTACAGGGGAAGAGGAATGAGCGTATGTTAACGCACCTACAGGGGAAGAGGAATGAGCGAATGTTAACGCACCTACAGGGGAAGAGGAATAAGCGTTGAATGGACATCATCGACAGTCAACTTATGTGCCTATTGGTATTCAAGTAATTGAGCTATTATATTGTTGGCCAATCACTTGAAACTTGGTCCTCGTGTCGGAAACTGTCAATAACTGCGATAAAACAAGTCTTGTTCAAACTCAAAGGACATCATGAGGCAAACTTGGTGCCGATTGTTCTAACTGCAATGAACTAATTGCGTTGTTGCAAATGTAGGTATAGATTTCAGTTAGGCCCCCCACAAGCCTAATTCGAAATGCGCGCCACTGTAAGAGCTCGTTCACACGTTGGTGTGAACGAGCCAGCATCCGAGTTGATGTGTTTAGAACAGCTAATATGAAGCTGTCACGTGATCAAACGTTGTTCTCGCAGACACCAACTGCTTCTCTCAAGGACACAAGCCCCCTATTTAACGGCGGGTTATCGACGGCCACCATACAATCGAAGATCAACCAATGCTATTCCCTTCCATAGTTTGAATCAGTGGGATACGGGAATTGAGGCAATCACGGCGAAAATAGCATAGCTACATTGCAAAAGGCAAGGTCAATATAATAGAGTGCAGAAAAGAGCAGATACTGTGCCAGCGAGTGTCAGCTCAGCATACCCAGCCATTGCGCTGAACAGGCTCGATCATGGCATCACGTCGATGCATGTCTCTGGGAACGCCCACCGAGACAACATCGACTATACCTCAGAAGTGTAGATTTAATATACGGGCCTGCACCTGTTGTAACATTCACAACATGCACATTCCTGTGGGCAGTGCGCCAGTTGTGGCTCCTCCACCGTAGGAAGAGCTAACATGCACGTTACTGTGGGCAGTGCGCCAGTTGTGGCTCCTCCACCGTAGGAAGAGCTAAGGTTCAGCAACAACAAGGAGCCAAATAATGTAGAGACCAAGCAACAGTACAAGCCTTGATCGACCCAGCTCGCAATGCAAGAGAATTGTTGGAACAAGAAAGTAACGTCTGAACTGTAGTAGTCCGCGACGTAACACCTACAACGTGGACAGGCGTGTTGAACACAGAACTGGATCTGATAGCTAGCCGTGTAGGAGGAAACTAGTAATAATACAGCTGCTTCAAACAAAGAAGAACGCTGCATGCATGGCCCGACAGAAACACACAATTAGCGGCAGATGTAAGGCTGGCTATTGGAATAAGAGACGAGCATTGGACTGCAAATGACTTACTACTCGTATACGATGATGACGCTTCGTTTGAACACGAGACAAAGCATCACGAAACGAGCATTAGACTGCGAAGGACTTACTACTCGTATACGATGATGACGCGTCGTTTGAACACGAGACAACGCATCACGAAACGAGCATTAGACTGCGAAGGACTTACTACTCGTATACGATGATGACGCTTCGTCTGAACACGAGACAACGCATCACGAAACGAGCATTAGACTGCGAAGGACTTACTACTCGTATACGATGATGACGCTTCGTCTGAACACGGGACAACGCATCACGAAACGAGCATTAGACTGCAATGCACTCACTACTCGTATACGATGATGACGCTTCGTCTGAACACGAGACAAAGCATCAGAGGATATTCTTTACACCTTTAGTAATCAAGTTCAGTCATTTGACAACAGTGCCAAAAAATCTTGAACTGGCAGGAAACTGACGAACCTTTTTTTTGTTAAGACCGAAAGACACGTATCAAAATAGAAGCCGGAAGCTCCCACCAACTCTTCCTGGAAGTATTTGTCCAAGAAACACGAATGAGAAGAGGGACGTGAGACCACCGAAACGCAAAGGCCAGCCATAACCAGACTCGAGAAGCTGTCATGAATATAAGGAGAGAAATAAACACTCCTTCTCGATGAATAAACTGTCGCTCTCATGAATACACTCGTTGTCGGTGAATAAACTATCACCTAAGATAGTCTAGAAAGACTATAGAACATGGATGGCCGTATATATAACTAACCGATGAACATGCACGTAAGCTTGAATCACACACTTGTAGCGTAGGATGGCGTAGTATAGCTCGTATACCAGCAATCGCTGGTTCGATACCTTGTTATGCGGAAAGGTTTTACAGATCTGAAATCACTACTCACTAACATCAGCCTTCCAACGCCATTATTGGAGTGTTTTACACAGGATGCCTACGTTAGTACGTCAACAAGCATGTCTGCGGCGACCATGAGGTCACAGCTACAGCAACTATTAAAGCTATCAAAGGTACCCACGGAAAGAAATGCACTTACAAATAACGGCCAAATTGGGGACTTGACCAGAGTCTGGGACATTTCTGGCTGCATTTCCCTAACGGCGATTCACGTTACACACCGACACCTCACGTTTTGAGCATCAACTTGATATTAATATTTTGTCCTCTTGTGCCCTCAAAAGCGGGTGTCAAAGCTTTAACCACCCAGGTCTAATCGACTGTTGTAATTAATTCCAACCATTTTGAAACTGTTTCTAGACTAGTCATGCGCCGCCGTGATGATACGTCGGCGCATAATGAGTAGAGCTTTTCGTACGAAGTAGGTGGTTCAGTAGTGCATTGTTCGGAGAGATTGAGTCTTAGATTTAACCCATCTCACTGTTCAACATTAATGCTCTGGCACCCGCATACATACTTTGTTTGGAACTATAGCGCCTGCAACGCAAAGTTTACAGATGGTAGACTCTCGGCGCCGTTTTGGAATAATATGAGAGGATGAATGATTTGGAAAATTTTCAATCAATACTTTCACAATTCTAAAATAATTGGATTTACGACTCTAGCCTAATACATTCACATTGAATGATGGATATGACCGCAGGTTCTGTCGCATCCACTTAGAAAAAGAAAGCCGTCCACTACACGTTTACAGTTTCCAATGAACTTTCCTTTTTCCAACAGGTTTTCAGAAAATTACTACGAACAAAAATAACTTTATTCATGGTTATGTTATTCTACGTTGTTGTAGTGCTACAATATGTTGAACTAAATTCTCTGTTTTATCCTGTGTTCAGTTAGATCTTCAAAAATTTATAAATCATTCTTTCTGTTCTAGATGAAGTATGTGCAATTTTATAAGGGCAACTCTTCTTCACCCGGTGCCTACAGTGATGCAAATAATGAAAGCTTGATGAAACTTTGAAGAACGACCCTCCAGTTAATGATTCAGAACCTCTCATATTGGTGTGGTCAATCGGTCTGATGAGGCATTGCCTGCCAACCAGGAAAGTGTGCTGGAACATATAAAGAGCGCCTGAATTTGTCTGTAGCCAGTTTATATTGCCTTGGCTCCCTCAGTCCTTCTGTGTGTTTTTATAATAGCTAGATGTACAGATATTTGATAAACAACTTTATCTGAGATTGAATAAAATAATAAAAACAAAGTGTTCCTTAATAGCCAAATTAGTACACCAGTCTCAATCTACAAATTTATGGAGTAATATCTAGATCCGTTTGCCCTGACGAGTGGTTTTAGGTAGACACCTAGTTTGGGCTGCCTACACTACTTCAACGTAACACCAGGCAGAAATAATCTTTCGTATTAAACCGTTTTCATTGTACCAAACTTCAGTAAAATCTTACAAAGGTTCTTTTATTCGTTGTGCATTCCATCCTCAATGGCATATGATTTAGAGAGTCCTGTCATAATGGGTTTGGAAGTGTGCACATTGTCCCGCCAATACAGTAGATGGATATGAAGAAGATTAGTCCTGCACGAGTTGCTCTCCCTTCAGTACCCTCAAACGGTGCCTGGTTACAGCATTCGTCAGCCAATCTCTCAGACGATAATAGCGTGTAGTCATATCAGATGAATGCGTATTCAGCTGATATAATAGTTGCTGTTTACAAAACAGGGTTCTGTTCATTCATCCAAGTCCCGAGACGTTGTTGAGCACAGGTCCCTTACAGCCAGACACCCTGGCGAACAATTAATTAAGCAAGTAGGTCGTCATCAGTAAAAAGGACGTCAGTATTCCAAGCGCATACACCCCACGCTTAGTCCATTCCAAGCCACCTAATCTGGAAGGATTCCCGGTCTAGGATGCATACAGGAGGAAGCTCACCAGTTAAATTGCTCGAGTAGTTTCATATTCACGTGCTAGCTACATCTGCTTCTCTGTATAGCTACTTGGTAAGAAACGAGTGTTTATACGTCCTACAGCTGCTAATAAATACACCAACTGCTTATAGTATTACTGCCGCTTATGATGATACAGCTGCCTATACATGTTACAGCTGTGCATACACATATTAGAGCTGTAGTAGGCCTCTCAAACGAGAGACGAGTTAACAGCACACAGTGAGATAGTTAGTGTCCGAATCAAGCCTAGAAGTGTTAATAGCAAAATAGTAATGAGTGGTTAAAATAGTGTTTTATAATCACTGAATTGCGGTCTATTATTTCCTCTTAATACGAGAATAGTTACTGAATTGCACGCATGCATATTGTCTCAGCTGCAGACGCTGTTGACTTGTTGATGTGTGCTGGCAATTGAAGTCACCCTTGGTCCCCCTAGAGACTTTCTATAACCGTACACCACCAGTGGGGAGCGTTCTTAAGCCTCAGCCGTTGAAGGGAGCCAGACTCGTGGGTAGAGTATGTTGTTGTTGTTGTTGTTGTTGTTGTTGTTGTTGTTGTTGTTGTTGTTGTTGTTGTTGTTGTTGTTGTTGTTGTTATAGCGCACAAAAACACTGATCCCTGGGCAGCATCAGCGGAAAGAAGCTTAAGACACCGTAGCTAGCGGTCTGAATAGACAAGGCTATGAAGGCCATAATTCATAGGCCAGGATCAAGGGAGATCAGCTGGGAGCAGCGCAGAGGCATGGCTGGGGAAGATGCAGCCCGTCAGCACCGCAAAGACGATGGCACGTTAAAGAGGCTGTAGTGCTATTGCAGGCTGGTGAATGGAGGTGGGGCAAACACCTGAGCTCGCTGGGGAGAACGACGCAAGGAGGCAAGGACTTGGTATTAGGGAGGCGCAAACTGAGGACTACTCGACTGGGAGTGGCAAAACATAGTTAACTATAGTAATTGGAAGGGATATGAGATAAATGGGTTCATCCGAGCGAGGCAGTTAGAGCTGGTTGTGCACAATAGCTCAAGTTTAAATAACGCAAGGTAAAGTCGTACCAAAAATAGTAACGGTAAATCAAGCACGAAGCAACCTAATATGTTGCACGACCAATCGAAAAACAGCTAAGATAGCTTGACCAAAGAGAACTATATGTCGTCGTCAATATTTACTTTCTGCATTAACCAGCACCGCACTGCTGTCCAATACAGAGACGGGATCACAAAGAGCCCTGTGCATACACTGAGCATCAAACCACTTCAAAACAATGGCAAACAATGGCCACCAAACCTGAGGGAAGACTGGCGCCGGCAGGAGCAAACAAGTTGAAACAACCACATAAACAATGATCAATATTGATCATAGGAGACCCTATACGTGACGATCCGAGTGACTATGTCAAGTAGCTATTCAGAAGCCTGGATAGATATGAAGATGCTAAAGAGAATGATGTAAATAGCTCTGAAAACAAAGCAATAACGGTTTGAAGGGTAGAAGACAGATACAAGAAGGCTTCTTAGAATAATACAACATAAATCAGCGTAAAATGCGCTATACGGAGCAATTTTATTGATTATTTTAAAAAAGGGTTGTCCGCACGATCGCGTGAAGAATAGCCCGCAGTTGAAGACGACTTCCAATGCGCGTGGCAGGCACTCGACTCCGTAGATGGCAGGCACTCGACTCCGTAGATGGCAGGCACTCGACTCCGTAGATGGCAGGCACTCGACTCCGTAGATGGCAGGCACTCGACTCCGTAGATGGCAGGCACTCGACTCCGTAGATGGCAGGCACTCGACTC